>JBAWUR020000162.1:0-57266 GCA_038363175.2 Artibeus lituratus
TAAAAGTCTTCAAATGTGATTTCACGTTCATATTCACTTAGACTATTTCAGTTCAGTTGAAAACTCCTTTGGAGCCTTGGAACGCAGTGCTTCTTTGGGCTACACTTTCCTCCTGTAACAAAGCTCTGGGGAAAACTACAACATTCTGGCTTACTCTGGTGGGTAAGCATGGATTGGGGCCTGGGCCTTCACTCATTGTCTGGCCGAAAGCTCATTTACCTAGTCTTTGCTAAGAAACAGACCCAAAAGAGACATTTTTGAAAAATACTTGAAGAGCATCGGTGAAAACAGTATATTTCCAGGGACATTACGCCTCTCAGACTTTCAATGGTAATGAACATTGAAAGAGCGTTGAAAGTGCCCCAGTCAGAGTTAGATTAACACACGTCTTTTACAAACCATGTTATCGCGCAGTGATTTCAAGGAGTTCTCATCTTGTATACAAAGGAGAAAGGAACTTGGTGATGAACACTCAAACTCTAGCTTCAATTCTGTTGCACTTTCAAGAAACAGCCTCATTTCACGTGATGTTCCACAGAGTCCATGGATCTAAACGTGTTTTTCTCTTGGATACAAGAAATACTTTGGTGGAGCGTGTACGCGTTGGGTAATTCACTGCTGGGCGATGTAGGTTAATCATCTATTCACTTATCCTGATGGCAGAACTGTATGTCCAGTGGCTCTCTCTATCAATCTGTCCTCCAAACACATACTTTTGAAAGATACTCTAACAGAGTTCAGAAAACAGTACATTCCCGCTGAGGAAAACCTCATTTCTTCCTCTAGTAAAGAGAGCCCTCGCATAAGTAGCTACATGGGGAAGGCAACTTTGTGAGAAACTCACTACTTATCAAGTGATTTTACTTCGGAGGAACTTAGAACACTTCAGATTTGTCACTGTTTACTAATAGAGAGTGATGCGCTAAAAGTCTTCAAATGTGATTTCACGTTCATATTCACTTAGACTATTTCAGTTCAGTTGAAAACTCCTTTGGAGCCTTGGAACGCAGTGCTTCTTTGGGCTACACTTTCCTCCTGTAACAAAGCTCTGGGGAAAACTACAACATTCTGGCTTACTCTGGTGGGTAAGCATGGATTGGTGCCTGGGCCTTCACTCATTGTCTGGCCGAAAGCTCATTTACCTAGTCTTTGCTAAGAAACAGACCCAAAAGAGACATTTTTGAAAAATACTTGAAAAGCATGGGTGAAAACAGTATATTTCCAGGGACATTACGCCCCTCAAACTTTCAACAGTAATGAACATTGAAAGAGCGTTGAAAGTGCCCCAGTCAGAGTTAGATTAACACACGTCTTTTACAAACCATGTTATCGCGCAGTGATTTCAAGGAGTTCTCATCATGTATACAAAGGAGAAAGGAACTTGGTGATGAACACTCAAACTCTAGCTTCAATTCTGTTGCACTTTCAAGAAACAGCCTCATTTCACGTGATGTTCCACAGAGTCCATGGATCTAAACGTGTTTTTCTCTTGGATACAAGAAATACTTTGGTGGAGCGTGTACGCGTTGGGTAATTCACTGCTGGGCGATGCAGGTTTAAGCATCTATTCACTTATCCTGATGGCAGAACTGTATGTCCAGTGCGCCCTCTATCAATCTGTCCTCCAAACACATACTTTTGAAAGATACTCTAACAGAGTTCAGAAAACAGTACATTCCCGCTGAGGAAAACCTCATTTCTTCCTCTAGTAAAGAGAGCCCTCGCATAAGTAGCTACATGGTGAAGGCAACTTTGTGAGAAACTCACTACTTATCAAGTGATTTTACTTCGGAGGAACTTAGAACACTTCAGATTTGTCAATGTTTACTAATAGAGAGTGATGCGCTAAAAGTCTTCAAATGTGATTTCACATTCATATTCACTTAGACTATTTCAGTTCAGTTGAAAACTCCTTTGGAGCCTTGGAACGCAGTGCTTCTTTGGGCTACACTTTCCTCCTGTAACAAAGCTCTGGGGAAAACTACAACATTCTGGCTTACTCTGGTGGGTAAGCATGGATTGGTGCCTGGGCCTTCACTCATTGTCTGGCCGAAAGCTCATTTACCTAGTCTTTGCTAAGAAACAGACCCAAAAGAGACATTTTTCAAAAATACTTGAAAAGCATGGGTGAAAACAGTATATTTCCTGGGACATTACGCCTCTCAGACTTTCAATGGTAATGAACATTGAAGGAGCGTTGAAAGTGCCCCAGTCAGAGTTAGATTAACACACGTCTTTTACAAACCATGTTATCGCGCAGTGATTTCAAGGAGTTCTCATCATGTATACAAAGGAGAAAGGAACTTGGTGATGAACACTCAAACTCTAGCTTCAATTCTGTTGCACTTTCAAGAAACAGCCTCATTTCACGTGATGTTCCACAGAGTCCATGGATCTAAACGTGTTTTTCTCTTGGATACAAGAAATACTTTGGTGGAGCGTGTACGCGTTGGGTAATTCACTGCTGGGCGATGCAGGTTTAAGCATCTATTCACTTATCCTGATGGCAGAACTGTATGTCCAGTGGCTCCCTCTATCAATCTGTCCTCCAAACACATACTTTTGAAAGATACTCTAACAGAGTTCAGAAAACAGTACATTCCCGCTGAGGAAAACCTCATTTCTTCCTCTAGTAAAGAGTGCCCTCGCATAAGTAGCTACATGGTGAAGGCAACTTTGTGAGAAACTCACTACTTATCAAGTGATTTTACTTCGGAGGAACTTAGAACACTTCAGATTTGTCACTGTTTACTAATAGAGAGTGATGTGCTAAATGTCTTCAAATGTGATTTCACGTTCATATTCACTTAGACTATTTCAGTTCAGTTGAAAACTCCTTTGGAGCCTTGGAACGCAGTGCTTCTTTGGGCTACACTTTCCTCCTGTAACAAAGCTCTGGGGAAAACTACAACATTCTGGCTTACTCTGGTGGGTAAGCATGGATTGGGGCCTGGGCCTTCACTCATTGTCTGGCCGAAAGCTCATTTACCTAGTCTTTGCTAAGAAACAGACCCAAAAGAGACATTTTTGAAAAATACTTGAAGAGCATCGGTGAAAACAGTATATTTCCAGGGACATTACGCCTCTCAGACTTTCAATGGTAATGAACATTGAAAGAGCGTTGAAAGTGCCCCAGTCAGAGTTAGATTAACACACGTCTTTTACAAACCATGTTATCGCGCAGTGATTTCAAGGAGTTCTCATCATGTATACAAAGGAGAAAGGAACTTGGTGATGAACACTCAAACTCTAGCTTCAATTCTGTTGCACTTTCAAGAAACAGCCTCATTTCACGTGATGTTCCACAGAGTCCATGGATCTAAACGTGTTTTTCTCTTGGATACAAGAAATACTTTGGTGGAGCGTGTACGCGTTGGGTAATTCACTGCTGGGCGATGCAGGTTAAGCATCTATTCACTTATCCTGATGGCAGAACTGTATGTCCAGTGGCTCTCTCTATCAATCTGTCCTCCAAACACATACTTTTGAAAGATACTCTAACAGAGTTCAGAAAACAGTACATTCCCGCTGAGGAAAACCTCATTTCTTCCTCTAGTAAAGAGTGCCCTCGCATAAGTAGCTACATGGTGAAGGCAACTTTGTGAGAAACTCACTACTTATCAAGTGATTTTACTTCGGAGGAACTTAGAACACTTCAGATTTGTCACTGTTTACTAATAGAGAGTGATGCGCTAAAAGTCTTCAAATGTGATTTCACGTTCATATTCACTTAGACTATTTCAGTTCAGTTGAAAACTCCTTTGGAGCCTTGGAACGCAGTGCTTCTTTGGGCTACACTTTCCTCCTGTAACAAAGCTCTGGGGAAAACTACAACATTCTGGCTTACTCTGGTGGGTAAGCATGGATTGGGGCCTGGGCCTTCACTCATTGTCTGGCCGAAAGCTCATTTACCTAGTCTTTGCTAAGAAACAGACCCAAAAGAGACATTTTTGAAAAATACTTGAAGAGCATGGGTGAAAACAGTATATTTCCTGGGACATTACCCCTCTCAGACTTTCAATGGTAATGAACATTGAAAGAGCGCTGAAAGTGCCCCAGTCAGAGTTAGATTAACACACGTCTTTTACAAACCATGTTATCGCGCAGTGATTTCAAGGAGTTCTCATCTTGTATACAAAGGAGAAAGGAACTTGGTGATGAACACTCAAACTCTAGCTTCAATTCTGTTGCACTTTCAAGAAACAGCCTCATTTCACGTGATGTTCCACAGAGTCCATGGATCTAAACGTGTTTTTCTCTTGGATACAAGAAATACTTTGGTGGAGCGTGTACGCGTTGGGTAATTCACTGCTGGGCGATGCAGGTTAAGCATCTATTCACTTATCCTGATGGCAGAACTGTATGTCCAGTGGCTCTCTCTATCAATCTGTCCTCCAAACACATACTTTTGAAAGATACTCTAACAGAGTTCAGAAAACAGTACATTCCCGCTGAGGAAAACCTCATTTCTTCCTCTAGTAAAGAGAGCCCTCGCATAAGTAGCTACATGGTGAAGGCAACTTTGTGAGAAACTCACTACTTATCAAGTGATTTTACTTCGGAGGAACTTAGAACACTTCAGATTTGTCACTGTTTACTAATAGAGAGTGATGCGCTAAAAGTCTTCAAATGTGATTTCACGTTCATATTCACTTAGACTATTTCAGTTCAGTTGAAAACTCCTTTGGAGCCTTGGAACGCAGTGCTTCTTTGGGCTACACTTTCCTCCTGTAACAAAGCTCTGGGGAAAACTACAACATTCTGGCTTACTCTGGTGGGTAAGCATGGATTGGGGCCTGGGCCTTCACTCATTGTCTGGCCGAAAGCTCATTTACCTAGTCTTTGCTAAGAAACAGACCCAAAAGAGACATTTTTGAAAAATACTTGTAGAGCATCGGTGAAAACAGTATATTTCCAGGGACATTACGCTTCTCAGACTTTCAATGGTAATGAACATTGAAAGAGCGTTGAAAGTGCCCCAGTCAGAGTTAGATTAACACACGTCTTTTACAAACCATGTTATCGCGCAGTGATTTCAAGGAGTTCTCATCTTGTATACAAAGGAGAAAGGAACTTGGTGATGAACACTCAAACTCTAGCTTCAATTCTGTTGCACTTTCAAGAAACAGCCTCATTTCACGTGATGTTCCACAGAGTCCATGGATCTAAACGTGTTTTTCTCTTGGATACAAGAAATACTTTGGTGGAGCGTGTACGCGTTGGGTAATTCACTGCTGGGCGATGCAGGTTAAGCATCTATTCACTTATCCTGATGGCAGAACTGTATGTCCAGTGGCTCTCTCTATCAATCTGTCCTCCAAACACATACTTTTGAAAGATACTCTAACAGAGTTCAGAAAACAGTACATTCCCGCTGAGGAAAACCTCATTTCTTCCTCTAGTAAAGAGAGCCCTCGCATAAGTAGCTACATGGTGAAGGCAACTTTGTGAGAAACTCACTACTTATCAAGTGATTTTACTTCGGAGGAACTTAGAACACTTCAGATTTGTCACTGTTTACTAATAGAGAGTGATGCGCTAAAAGTCTTCAAATGTGATTTCACGTTCATATTCACTTAGACTATTTCAGTTCAGTTGAAAACTCCTTTGGAGCCTTGGAACGCAGTGCTTCTTTGGGCTACACTTTCCTCCTGTAACAAAGCTCTGGGGAAAACTACAACATTCTGGCTTACTCTGGTGGGTAAGCATGGATTGGTGCCTGGGCCTTCACTCATTGTCTGGCCGAAAGCTCATTTACCTAGTCTTTGCTAAGAAACAGACCCAAAAGAGACATTTTTGAAAAATACTTGAAAAGCATGGGTGAAAACAGTATATTTCCAGGGACATTACGCCCCTCAAACTTTCAACGGTAATGAACATTGAAAGAGCGTTGAAAGTGCCCCAGTCAGAGTTAGATTAACACACGTCTTTTACAAACCATGTTATCGCGCAGTGATTTCAAGGAGTTCTCATCATGTATACAAAGGAGAAAGGAACTTGGTGATGAACACTCAAACTCTAGCTTCAATTCTGTTGCACTTTCAAGAAACAGCCTCATTTCACGTGATGTTCCACAGAGTCCATGGATCTAAACGTGTTTTTCTCTTGGATACAAGAAATACTTTGGTGGAGCGTGTACGCGTTGGGTAATTCACTGCTGGGCGATGCAGGTTTAAGCATCTATTCACTTATCCTGATGGCAGAACTGTATGTCCAGTGGCTCCCTCTATCAATCTGTCCTCCAAACACATACTTTTGAAAGATACTCTAACAGAGTTCAGAAAACAGTACATTCCCGCTGAGGAAAACCTCATTTCTTCCTCTAGTAAAGAGAGCCCTCGCATAAGTAGCTACATGGTGAAGGCAACTTTGTGAGAAACTCACTACTTATCAAGTGATTTTACTTCGGAGGAACTTAGAACACTTCAGATTTGTCACTGTTTACTAATAGAGAGTGATGCGCTAAAAGTCTTCAAATGTGATTTCACATTCATATTCACTTAGACTATTTCAGTTCAGTTGAAAACTCCTTTGGAGCCTTGGAACGCAGTGCTTCTTTGGGCTACACTTTCCTCCTGTAACAAAGCTCTGGGGAAAACTACAACATTCTGGCTTACTCTGGTGGGTAAGCATGGATTGGTGCCTGGGCCTTCACTCATTGTCTGGCCGAAAGCTCATTTACCTAGTCTTTGCTAAGAAACAGACCCAAAAGAGACATTTTTCAAAAATACTTGAAAAGCATGGGTGAAAACAGTATATTTCCTGGGACATTACGCCTCTCAGACTTTCAATGGTAATGAACATTGAAGGAGCGTTGAAAGTGCCCCAGTCAGAGTTAGATTAACACACGTCTTTTACAAACCATGTTATCGCGCAGTGATTTCAAGGAGTTCTCATCTTGTATACAAAGGAGAAAGGAACTTGGTGATGAACACTCAAACTCTAGCTTCAATTCTGTTGCACTTTCAAGAAACAGCCTCATTTCACGTGATGTTCCACAGAGTCCATGGATCTAAACGTGTTTTTCTCTTGGATACAAGAAATACTTTGGTGGAGCGTGTACGCGTTGGGTAATTCACTGCTGGGCGATGCAGGTTAAGCATCTATTCACTTATCCTGATGGCAGAACTGTATGTCCAGTGGCTCTCTCTATCAATCTGTCCTCCAAACACATACTTTTGAAAGATACTCTAACAGAGTTCAGAAAACAGTACATTCCCGCTGAGGAAAACCTCATTTCTTCCTCTAGTAAAGAGAGCCCTCGCATAAGTAGCTACATGGTGAAGGCAACTTTGTGAGAAACTCACTACTTATCAAGTGATTTTACTTCGGAGGAACTTAGAACACTTCAGATTTGTCACTGTTTACTAATAGAGAGTGATGCGCTAAAAGTCTTCAAATGTGATTTCACGTTCATATTCACTTAGACTATTTCAGTTCAGTTGAAAACTCCTTTGGAGCCTTGGAACGCAGTGCTTCTTTGGGCTACACTTTCCTCCTGTAACAAAGCTCTGGGGAAAACTACAACATTCTGGCTTACTCTGGTGGGTAAGCATGGATTGGGGCCTGGGCCTTCACTCATTGTCTGGCCGAAAGCTCATTTACCTAGTCTTTGCTAAGAAACAGACCCAAAAGAGACATTTTTGAAAAATACTTGAAAAGCATGGGTGAAAACAGTATATTTCCAGGGACATTACGCCCCTCAAACTTTCAACGGTAATGAACATTGAAAGAGCGTTGAAAGTGCCCCAGTCAGAGTTAGATTAACACACGTCTTTTACAAACCATGTTATCGCGCAGTGATTTCAAGGAGTTCTCATCATGTATACAAAGGAGAAAGGAACTTGGTGATGAACACTCAAACTCTAGCTTCAATTCTGTTGCACTTTCAAGAAACAGCCTCATTTCACGTGATGTTCCACAGAGTCCATGGATCTAAACGTGTTTTTCTCTTGGATACAAGAAATACTTTGGTGGAGCGTGTACGCGTTGGGTAATTCACTGCTGGGCGATGCAGGTTTAAGCATCTATTCACTTATCCTGATGGCAGAACTGTATGTCCAGTGGCTCCCTCTATCAATCTGTCCTCCAAACACATACTTTTGAAAGATACTCTAACAGAGTTCAGAAAACAGTACATTCCCGCTGAGGAAAACCTCATTTCTTCCTCTAGTAAAGAGAGCCCTCGCATAAGTAGCTACATGGTGAAGGCAACTTTGTGAGAAACTCACTACTTATCAAGTGATTTTACTTCGGAGGAACTTAGAACACTTCAGATTTGTCACTGTTTACTAATAGAGAGTGATGCGCTAAAAGTCTTCAAATGTGATTTCACATTCATATTCACTTAGACTATTTCAGTTCAGTTGAAAACTCCTTTGGAGCCTTGGAACGCAGTGCTTCTTTGGGCTACACTTTCCTCCTGTAACAAAGCTCTGGGGAAAACTACAACATTCTGGCTTACTCTGGTGGTTAAGCATGGATTGGTGCCTGGGCCTTCACTCATTGTCTGGCCGAAAGCTCATTTACCTAGTCTTTGCTAAGAAACAGACCCAAAAGAGACATTTTTCAAAAATACTTGAAAAGCATGGGTGAAAACAGTATATTTCCTGGGACATTACGCCTCTCAGACTTTCAATGGTAATGAACATTGAAGGAGCGTTGAAAGTGCCCCAGTCAGAGTTAGATTAACACACGTCTTTTACAAACCATGTTATCGCGCAGTGATTTCAAGGAGTTCTCATCTTGTATACAAAGGAGAAAGGAACTTGGTGATGAACACTCAAACTCTAGCTTCAATTCTGTTGCACTTTCAAGAAACAGCCTCATTTCACGTGATGTTCCACAGAGTCCATGGATCTAAACGTGTTTTTCTCTTGGATACAAGAAATACTTTGGTGGAGCGTGTACGCGTTGGGTAATTCACTGCTGGGCGATGCAGGTTAAGCATCTATTCACTTATCCTGATGGCAGAACTGTATGTCCAGTGGCTCTCTCTATCAATCTGTCCTCCAAACACATACTTTTGAAAGATACTCTAACAGAGTTCAGAAAACAGTACATTCCCGCTGAGGAAAACCTCATTTCTTCCTCTAGTAAAGAGAGCCCTCGCATAAGTAGCTACATGGTGAAGGCAACTTTGTGAGAAACTCACTACTTATCAAGTGATTTTACTTCGGAGGAACTTAGAACACTTCAGATTTGTCACTGTTTACTAATAGAGAGTGATGCGCTAAAAGTCTTCAAATGTGATTTCACGTTCATATTCACTTAGACTATTTCAGTTCAGTTGAAAACTCCTTTGGAGCCTTGGAACGCAGTGCTTCTTTGGGCTACACTTTCCTCCTGTAACAAAGCTCTGGGGAAAACTACAACATTCTGGCTTACTCTGGTGGGTAAGCATGGATTGGGGCCTGGGCCTTCACTCATTGTCTGGCCGAAAGCTCATTTACCTAGTCTTTGCTAAGAAACAGACCCAAAAGAGACATTTTTGAAAAATACTTGTAGAGCATCGGTGAAAACAGTATATTTCCAGGGACATTACGCTTCTCAGACTTTCAATGGTAATGAACATTGAAAGAGCGTTGAAAGTGCCCCAGTCAGAGTTAGATTAACACACGTCTTTTACAAACCATGTTATCGCGCAGTGATTTCAAGGAGTTCTCATCTTGTATACAAAGGAGAAAGGAACTTGGTGATGAACACTCAAACTCTAGCTTCAATTCTGTTGCACTTTCAAGAAACAGCCTCATTTCACGTGATGTTCCACAGAGTCCATGGATCTAAACGTGTTTTTCTCTTGGATACAAGAAATACTTTGGTGGAGCGTGTACGCGTTGGGTAATTCACTGCTGGGCGATGCAGGTTAAGCATCTATTCACTTATCCTGATGGCAGAACTGTATGTCCAGTGGCTCTCTCTATCAATCTGTCCTCCAAACACATACTTTTGAAAGATACTCTAACAGAGTTCAGAAAACAGTACATTCCCGCTGAGGATAACCTCATTTCTTCCTCTAGTAAAGAGAGCCCTCGTATAAGTAGCTACATGGTGAAGGCAACTTTGTGAGAAACTCACTACTTATCAAGTGATTTTACTTCGGAGGAACTTAGAACACTTCAGATTTGTCACTGTTTACTAATAGAGAGTGATGCGCTAAAAGTCTTCAAATGTGATTTCACGTTCATATTCACTTAGACTATTTCAGTTCAGTTGAAAACTCCTTTGGAGCCTTGGAACGCAGTGCTTCTTTGGGCTACACTTTCCTCCTGTAACAAAGCTCTGGGGAAAACTACAACATTCTGGCTTACTCTGGTGGGTAAGCATGGATTGGTGCCTGGGCCTTCACTCATTGTCTGGCCGAAAGCTCATTTACCTAGTCTTTGCTAAGAAACAGACCCAAAAGAGACATTTTTGAAAAATACTTGAAAAGCATGGGTGAAAACAGTATATTTCCAGGGACATTACGCCCCTCAAACTTTCAACGGTAATGAACATTGAAAGAGCGTTGAAAGTGCCCCAGTCAGAGTTAGATTAACACACGTCTTTTACAAACCATGTTATCGCGCAGTGATTTCAAGGAGTTCTCATCATGTATACAAAGGAGAAAGGAACTTGGTGATGAACACTCAAACTCTAGCTTCAATTCTGTTGCACTTTCAAGAAACAGCCTCATTTCACGTGATGTTCCACAGAGTCCATGGATCTAAACGTGTTTTTCTCTTGGATACAAGAAATACTTTGGTGGAGCGTGTACGCGTTGGGTAATTCACTGCTGGGCGATGCAGGTTTAAGCATCTATTCACTTATCCTGATGGCAGAACTGTATGTCCAGTGGCTCCCTCTATCAATCTGTCCTCCAAACACATACTTTTGAAAGATACTCTAACAGAGTTCAGAAAACAGTACATTCCCGCTGAGGAAAACCTCATTTCTTCCTCTAGTAAAGAGAGCCCTCGCATAAGTAGCTACATGGTGAAGGCAACTTTGTGAGAAACTCACTACTTATCAAGTGATTTTACTTCGGAGGAACTTAGAACACTTCAGATTTGTCACTGTTTACTAATAGAGAGTGATGCGCTAAAAGTCTTCAAATGTGATTTCACATTCATATTCACTTAGACTATTTCAGTTCAGTTGAAAACTCCTTTGGAGCCTTGGAACGCAGTGCTTCTTTGGGCTACACTTTCCTCCTGTAACAAAGCTCTGGGGAAAACTACAACATTCTGGCTTACTCTGGTGGTTAAGCATGGATTGGTGCCTGGGCCTTCACTCATTGTCTGGCCGAAAGCTCATTTACCTAGTCTTTGCTAAGAAACAGACCCAAAAGAGACATTTTTCAAAAATACTTGAAAAGCATGGGTGAAAACAGTATATTTCCTGGGACATTACGCCTCTCAGACTTTCAATGGTAATGAACATTGAAGGAGCGTTGAAAGTGCCCCAGTCAGAGTTAGATTAACACACGTCTTTTACAAACCATGTTATCGCGCAGTGATTTCAAGGAGTTCTCATCATGTATACAAAGGAGAAAGGAACTTGGTGATGAACACTCAAACTCTAGCTTCAATTCTGTTGCACTTTCAAGAAACAGCCTCATTTCACGTGATGTTCCACAGAGTCCATGGATCTAAACGTGTTTTTCTCTTGGATACAAGAAATACTTTGGTGGAGCGTGTACGCGTTGGGTAATTCACTGCTGGGCGATGCAGGTTTAAGCATCTATTCACTTATCCTGATGGCAGAACTGTATGTCCAGTGGCTCCCTCTATCAATCTGTCCTCCAAACACATACTTTTGAAAGATACTCTAACAGAGTTCAGAAAACAGTACATTCCCGCTGAGGAAAACCTCATTTCTTCCTCTAGTAAAGAGTGCCCTCGCATAAGTAGCTACATGGTGAAGGCAACTTTGTGAGAAACTCACTACTTATCAAGTGATTTTACTTCGGAGGAACTTAGAACACTTCAGATTTGTCACTGTTTACTAATAGAGAGTGATGTGCTAAATGTCTTCAAATGTGATTTCACGTTCATATTCACTTAGACTATTTCAGTTCAGTTGAAAACTCCTTTGGAGCCTTGGAACGCAGTGCTTCTTTGGGCTACACTTTCCTCCTGTAACAAAGCTCTGGGGAAAACTACAACATTCTGGCTTACTCTGGTGGGTAAGCATGGATTGGGGCCTGGGCCTTCACTCATTGTCTGGCCGAAAGCTCATTTACCTAGTCTTTGCTAAGAAACAGACCCAAAAGAGACATTTTTGAAAAATACTTGAAGAGCATCGGTGAAAACAGTATATTTCCAGGGACATTACGCCTCTCAGACTTTCAATGGTAATGAACATTGAAAGAGCGTTGAAAGTGCCCCAGTCAGAGTTAGATTAACACACGTCTTTTACAAACCATGTTATCGCGCAGTGATTTCAAGGAGTTCTCATCATGTATACAAAGGAGAAAGGAACTTGGTGATGAACACTCAAACTCTAGCTTCAATTCTGTTGCACTTTCAAGAAACAGCCTCATTTCACGTGATGTTCCACAGAGTCCATGGATCTAAACGTGTTTTTCTCTTGGATACAAGAAATACTTTGGTGGAGCGTGTACGCGTTGGGTAATTCACTGCTGGGCGATGCAGGTTAAGCATCTATTCACTTATCCTGATGGCAGAACTGTATGTCCAGTAGCTCTCTCTATCAATCTGTCCTCCAAACACATACTTTTGAAAGATACTCTAACAGAGTTCAGAAAACAGTACATTCCCGCTGAGGAAAACCTCATTTCTTCCTCTAGTAAAGAGAGCCCTCGCATAAGTAGCTACATGGTGAAGGCAACTTTGTGAGAAACTCACTACTTATCAAGTGATTTTACTTCGGAGGAACTTAGAACACTTCAGATTTGTCACTGTTTACTAATAGAGAGTGATGCGCTAAAAGTCTTCAAATGTGATTTCACGTTCATATTCACTTAGACTATTTCAGTTCAGTTGAAAACTCCTTTGGAGCCTTGGAACGCAGTGCTTCTTTGGGCTACACTTTCCTCCTGTAACAAAGCTCTGGGGAAAACTACAACATTCTGTCTTACTCTGGTGGGTAAGCATGGATTGGTGCCTGGGCCTTCACTCATTGTCTGGCCGAAAGCTCATTTACCTAGTCTTTGCTAAGAAACAGACCCAATAGAGACATTTTTGAAAAATACTTGAAGAGCATGGGTGAAAACAGTATATTTCCAGGGACATTACGCCTCTCAAACTTTCAACAGTAATGAACATTGAAAGAGCGTTGAAAGTGCCCCAGTCAGAGTTAGATTAACACACGTCTTTTACAAACCATGTTATCGCGCAGTGATTTCAAGGAGTTCTCATCATGTATACAAAGGAGAAAGGAACTTGGTGATGAACACTCAAACTCTAGCTTCAATTCTGTTGCACTTTCAAGAAACAGCCTCATTTCACGTGATGTTCCACAGAGTCCATGGATCTAAACGTGTTTTTCTCTTGGATACAAGAAATACTTTGGTGGAGCGTGTACGCGTTGGGTAATTCACTGCTGGGCGATGCAGGTTTAAGCATCTATTCACTTATCCTGATGGCAGAACTGTATGTCCAGTGGCTCTCTCTATCAATCTGTCCTCCAAACACATACTTTTGAAAGATACTCTAACAGAGTTCAGAAAACAGTACATTCCCGCTGAGGAAAACCTCATTTCTTCCTCTAGTAAAGAGAGCCCTCGCATAAGTAGCTACATGGTGAAGGCAACTTTGTGAGAAACTCACTACTTATCAAGTGATTTTACTTCGGAGGAACTTAGAACACTTCAGATTTGTCACTGTTTACTAATAGAGAGTGATGCGCTAAAAGTCTTCAAATGTGATTTCACGTTCATATTCACTTAGACTATTTCAGTTCAGTTGAAAACTCCTTTGGAGCCTTGGAACGCAGTGCTTCTTTGGGCTACACTTTCCTCCTGTAACAAAGCTCTGGGGAAAACTACAACATTCTGGCTTACTCTGGTGGGTAAGCATGGATTGGTGCCTGGGCCTTCACTCATTGTCTGGCCGAAAGCTCATTTACCTAGTCTTTGCTAAGAAACAGACCCAAAAGAGACATTTTTCAAAAATACTTGAAAAGCATGGGTGAAAACAGTATATTTCCTGGGACATTACGCCTCTCAGACTTTCAATGGTAATGAACATTGAAGGAGCGTTGAAAGTGCCCCAGTCAGAGTTAGATTAACACACGTCTTTTACAAACCATGTTATCGCGCAGTGATTTCAAGGAGTTCTCATCATGTATACAAAGGAGAAAGGAACTTGGTGATGAACACTCAAACTCTAGCTTCAATTCTGTTGCACTTTCAAGAAACAGCCTCATTTCACGTGATGTTCCACAGAGTCCATGGATCTAAACGTGTTTTTCTCTTGGATACAAGAAATACTTTGGTGGAGCGTGTACGCGTTGGGTAATTCACTGCTGGGCGATGCAGGTTTAAGCATCTATTCACTTATCCTGATGGCAGAACTGTATGTCCAGTGGCTCCCTCTATCAATCTGTCCTCCAAACACATACTTTTGAAAGATACTCTAACAGAGTTCAGAAAACAGTACATTCCCGCTGAGGAAAACCTCATTTCTTCCTCTAGTAAAGAGTGCCCTCGCATAAGTAGCTACATGGTGAAGGCAACTTTGTGAGAAACTCACTACTTATCAAGTGATTTTACTTCGGAGGAACTTAGAACACTTCAGATTTGTCACTGTTTACTAATAGAGAGTGATGTGCTAAATGTCTTCAAATGTGATTTCACGTTCATATTCACTTAGACTATTTCAGTTCAGTTGAAAACTCCTTTGGAGCCTTGGAACGCAGTGCTTCTTTGGGCTACACTTTCCTCCTGTAACAAAGCTCTGGGGAAAACTACAACATTCTGGCTTACTCTGGTGGGTAAGCATGGATTGGGGCCTGGGCCTTCACTCATTGTCTGGCCGAAAGCTCATTTACCTAGTCTTTGCTAAGAAACAGACCCAAAAGAGACATTTTTGAAAAATACTTGAAGAGCATCGGTGAAAACAGTATATTTCCAGGGACATTACGCCTCTCAGACTTTCAATGGTAATGAACATTGAAAGAGCGTTGAAAGTGCCCCAGTCAGAGTTAGATTAACACACGTCTTTTACAAACCATGTTATCGCGCAGTGATTTCAAGGAGTTCTCATCTTGTATACAAAGGAGAAAGGAACTTGGTGATGAACACTCAAACTCTAGCTTCAATTCTGTTGCACTTTCAAGAAACAGCCTCATTTCACGTGATGTTCCACAGAGTCCATGGATCTAAACGTGTTTTTCTCTTGGATACAAGAAATACTTTGGTGGAGCGTGTACGCGTTGGGTAATTCACTGCTGGGCGATGCAGGTTAAGCATCTATTCACTTATCCTGATGGCAGAACTGTATGTCCAGTGGCTCTCTCTATCAATCTGTCCTCCAAACACATACTTTTGAAAGATACTCTAACAGAGTTCAGAAAACAGTACATTCCCGCTGAGGAAAACCTCATTTCTTCCTCTAGTAAAGAGTGCCCTCGCATAAGTAGCTACATGGTGAAGGCAACTTTGTGAGAAACTCACTACTTATCAAGTGATTTTACTTCGGAGGAACTTAGAACACTTCAGATTTGTCACTGTTTACTAATAGAGAGTGATGTGCTAAATGTCTTCAAATGTGATTTCACGTTCATATTCACTTAGACTATTTCAGTTCAGTTGAAAACTCCTTTGGAGCCTTGGAACGCAGTGCTTCTTTGGGCTACACTTTCCTCCTGTAACAAAGCTCTGGGGAAAACTACAACATTCTGGCTTACTCTGGTGGGTAAGCATGGATTGGGGCCTGGGCCTTCACTCATTGTCTGGCCGAAAGCTCATTTACCTAGTCTTTGCTAAGAAACAGACCCAAAAGAGACATTTTTGAAAAATACTTGAAGAGCATCGGTGAAAACAGTATATTTCCAGGGACATTACGCCTCTCAGACTTTCAATGGTAATGAACATTGAAAGAGCGTTGAAAGTGCCCCAGTCAGAGTTAGATTAACACACGTCTTTTACAAACCATGTTATCGCGCAGTGATTTCAAGGAGTTCTCATCTTGTATACAAAGGAGAAAGGAACTTGGTGATGAACACTCAAACTCTAGCTTCAATTCTGTTGCACTTTCAAGAAACAGCCTCATTTCACGTGATGTTCCACAGAGTCCATGGATCTAAACGTGTTTTTCTCTTGGATACAAGAAATACTTTGGTGGAGCGTGTACGCGTTGGGTAATTCACTGCTGGGCGATGCAGGTTAAGCATCTATTCACTTATCCTGATGGCAGAACTGTATGTCCAGTGGCTCTCTCTATCAATCTGTCCTCCAAACACATACTTTTGAAAGATACTCTAACAGAGTTCAGAAAACAGTACATTCCCGCTGAGGAAAACCTCATTTCTTCCTCTAGTAAAGAGAGAGCTCGCATAAGTAGCTACATGGTGAAGGCAACTTTGTGAGAAACTCACTACTTATCAAGTGATTTTACTTCGGAGGAACTTAGAACACTTCAGATTTGTCACTGTTTACTAATAGAGAGTGATGCGCTAAAAGTCTTCAAATGTGATTTCACGTTCATATTCACTTAGACTATTTCAGTTCAGTTGAAAACTCCTTTGGAGCCTTGGAACGCAGTGCTTCTTTGGGCTACACTTTCCTCCTGTAACAAAGCTCTGGGGAAAACTACAACATTCTGTCTTACTCTGGTGGGTAAGCATGGATTGGTGCCTGGGCCTTCACTCATTGTCTGGCCGAAAGCTCATTTACCTAGTCTTTGCTAAGAAACAGACCCAATAGAGACATTTTTGAAAAATACTTGAAGAGCATGGGTGAAAACAGTATATTTCCAGGGACATTACGCCTCTCAAACTTTCAACGGTAATGAACATTGAAAGAGCGTTGAAAGTGCCCCAGTCAGAGTTAGATTAACACACGTCTTTTACAAACCATGTTATCGCGCAGCGATTTCAAGGAGTTCTCATCATGTATACAAAGGAGAAAGGAACTTGGTGATGAACACTCAAACTCTAGCTTCAATTCTGTTGCACTTTCAAGAAACAGCCTCATTTCACGTGATGTTCCACAGAGTCCATGGATCTAAACGTGTTTTTCTCTTGGATACAAGAAATACTTTGGTGGAGCGTGTACGCGTTGGGTAATTCACTGCTGGGCGATGCAGGTTTAAGCATCTATTCACTTATCCTGATGGCAGAACTGTATGTCCAGTGGCTCCCTCTATCAATCTGTCCTCCAAACACGTACTTTTGAAAGATATTCTAACAGAGTTCAGAAAACAGTACATTCCCGCTGAGGAAAACCTCATTTCTTCCTCTAGTAAAGAGAGCCCTCGCATAAGTAGCTACATGGTGAAGGCAACTTTGTGAGAAACTCACTATTTATCAAGTGATTTTACTTCGGAGGAACTTAGAACACTTCAGATTTGTCAATGTTTACTAATAGAGAGTGATGCGCTAAAAGTCTTCAAATGTGATTTCACATTCATATTCACTTAGACTATTTCAGTTCAGTTGAAAACTCCTTTGGAGCCTTGGAACGCAGTGCTTCTTTGGGCTACACTTTCCTCCTGTAACAAAGCTCTGGGGAAAACTACAACATTCTGGCTTACTCTGGTGGGTAAGCATGGATTGGTGCCTGGGCCTTCACTCATTGTCTGGCCGAAAGCTCATTTACCTAGTCTTTGCTAAGAAACAGACCCAAAAGAGACATTTTTCAAAAATACTTGAAGAGCATGGGTGAAAACAGTATATTTCCTGGGACATTACGCCTCTCAGACTTTCAATGGTAATGAACATTGAAAGAGCGTTGAAAGTGCCCCAGTCAGAGTTAGATTAACACACGTCTTTTACAAACCATGTTATCGCGCAGTGATTTCAAGGAGTTCTCATCTTGTATACAAAGGAGAAAGGAACTTGGTGATGAACACTCAAACTCTAGCTTCAATTCTGTTGCACTTTCAAGAAACAGCCTCATTTCACGTGATGTTCCACAGAGTCCATGGATCTAAACGTGTTTTTCTCTTGGATACAAGAAATACTTTGGTGGAGCGTGTACGCGTTGGGTAATTCACTGCTGGGCGATGCAGGTTAAGCATCTATTCACTTATCCTGATGGCAGAACTGTATGTCCAGTGGCTCTCTCTATCAATCTGTCCTCCAAACACATACTTTTGAAAGATACTCTAACAGAGTTCAGAAAACAGTACATTCCCGCTGAGGAAAACCTCATTTCTTCCTCTAGTAAAGAGAGCCCTCGCATAAGTAGCTACATGGTGAAGGCAACTTTGTGAGAAACTCACTACTTATCAAGTGATTTTACTTCGGAGGAACTTAGAACACTTCAGATATGTCACTGTTTACTAATAGAGAGTGATGCGCTAAAAGTCTTCAAATGTGATTTCACGTTCATATTCACTTAGACTATTTCAGTTCAGTTGAAAACTCCTTTGGAGCCTTGGAACGCAGTGCTTCTTTGGGCTACACTTTCCTCCTGTAACAAAGCTCTGGGGAACACTACAACATTCTGGCTTACTCTGGTGGGTAAGCATGGATTGGTGCCTGGGCCTTCACTCATTGTCTGGCCGAAAGCTCATTTACCTAGTCTTTGCTAAGAAACAGACCCAATAGAGACATTTTTGAAAAATACTTGAAGAGCATGGGTGAAAACAGTATATTTCCAGGGACATTACACCTCTCAGACTTTCAATGGTAATGAACATTGAAAGAGCGTTGAAAGTGCCCCAGTCAGAGTTAGATTAACACACGTCTTTTACAAACCATGTTATCGCGCAGTGATTTCAAGGAGTTCTCATCATGTATACAAAGGAGAAAGGAACTTGGTGATGAACACTCAAACTCTAGCTTCAATTCTGTTGCACTTTCAAGAAACAGCCTCATTTCACGTGATGTTCCACAGAGTCCATGGATCTAAACGTGTTTTTCTCTTGGATACAAGAAATACTTTGGTGGAGCGTGTAGGCGTTGGGTAATTCACTGCTGGGCGATGCAGGTTTAAGCATCTATTCACTTATCCTGATGGCAGAACTGTATGTCCAGTGGCTCTCTCTATCAATCTGTCCTCCAAACACATACTTTTGAAAGATACTCTAACAGAGTTCAGAAAACAGTACATTCCCGCTGAGGAAAACCTCATTTCTTCCTCTAGTAAAGAGAGCCCTCGCATAAGTAGCTACATGGTGAAGGCAACTTTGTGAGAAACTCACTACTTATCAAGTGATTTTACTTCGGAGGAACTTAGAACACTTCAGATTTGTCACTGTTTACTAATAGAGAGTGATGCGCTAAAAGTCTTCAAATGTGATTTCACGTTCATATTCACTTAGACTATTTCAGTTCAGTTGAAAACTCCTTTGGAGCCTTGGAACGCAGTGCTTCTTTGGGCTACACTTTCCCCCTATAACAAAGCTCTGGGGAAAACTACAACATTCTGGCTTACTCTGGTGGGTAAGCATGGATTGGTGCCTGGGCCTTCACTCATTGTCTGGCCGAAAGCTCATTTACCTAGTCTTTGCTAAGAAACAGACCCAAAAGAGACATTTTTGAAAAATACTTGAAGAGCATGGGTGAAAACAGTATATTTCCTGGGACATTACGCCTCTCAGACTTTCAATAGTAATGAACATTGAAAGAGCGCTGAAAGTGCCCCAGTCAGAGTTAGATTAACACACGTCTTTTACAAACCATGTTATCGCGCAGTGATTTCAAGGAGTTCTCATCATGTATACAAAGGAGAAAGGAACTTGGTGATGAACACTCAAACTCTAGCTTCAATTCTGTTGCACTTTCAAGAAACAGCCTCATTTCACGTGATGTTCCACAGAGTCCATGGATCTAAACGTGTTTTTCTCTTGGATACAAGAAATACTTTGGTGGAGCGTGTAGGCGTTGGGTAATTCACTGCTGGGCGATGCAGGTTTATGCATCTATTCACTTATCCTGATGGCAGAACTGTATGTCCAGTGGCTCCCTCTATCAATCTGTCCTCCAAACACATACTTTTGAAAGATATTCTAACAGAGTTCAGAAAACAGTACATTCCCGCTGAGGAAAACCTCATTTCTTCCTCTAGTAAAGAGAGCCCTCGCAGAAGTAGCTACATGGTGAAGGCAACTTTGTGAGAAACTCACTACTTATCAAGTGATTTTACTTCGGAGGAACTTAGAACACTTCAGATTTGTCACTGTTTACTAATAGAGAGTGATGCGCTAAAAGTCTTCAAATGTGATTTCACGTTCATATTCACTTAGACTATTTCAGTTCAGTTGAAAACTCCTTTGGAGCCTTGGAACGCAGTGCTTCTTTGGGCTACACTTTCCTCCTGTAACAAAGCTCTGGGGAAAACTACAACATTCTGGCTTACTCTGGTGGGTAAGCATGGATTGGTGCCTGGGCCTTCACTCATTGTCTGGCCGAAAGCTCATTTACCTAGTCTTTGCTAAGAAACAGACCCAAAAGAGACATTTTTCAAAAATACTTGAAAAGCATGGGTGAAAACAGTATATTTCCAGGGACATTACGCCCCTCAAACTTTCAACGGTAATGAACGTTGAATGAGCGTTGAAAGTGCCCCAGTCAGAGTTAGATTAACACACGTCTTTTACAAACCATGTTATCGCGCAGTGATTTCAAGGAGTTCTCATCATGTATACAAAGGAGAAAGGAACTTGGTGATGAACACTCAAACTCTAGCTTCAATTCTGTTGCACTTTCAAGAAACAGCCTCATTTCACGTGATGTTCCACAGAGTCCATGGATCTAAACGTGTTTTTCTCTTGGATACAAGAAATACTTTGGTGGAGCGTGTACGCGTTGGGTAATTCACTGCTGGGCGATGCAGGTTTAAGCATCTATTCACTTATCCTGATGGCAGAACTGTATGTCCAGTGGCTCCCTCTATCAATCTGTCCTCCAAACACATACTTTTGAAAGATATTCTAACAGAGTTCAGAAAACAGTACATTCCCGCTGAGGAAAACCTCATTTCTTCCTCTAGTAAAGAGAGCCCTCGCATAAGTAGCTACATGGTGAAGGCAACTTTGTGAGAAACTCACTACTTATCAAGTGATTTTACTTCGGAGGAACTTAGAACACTTCAGATTTGTCACTGTTTACTAATAGAGAGTGATGCGCTAAAAGTCTTCAAATGTGATTTCACGTTCATATTCACTTAGACTATTTCAGTTCAGTTGAAAACTCCTTTGGAGCCTTGGAACGCAGTGCTTCTTTGGGCTACACTTTCCTCCTGTAACAAAGCTCTGGGGAAAACTACAACATTCTGGCTTACTCTGGTGGGTAAGCATGGATTGGTGCCTGGGCCTTCACTCATTGTCTGGCCGAAAGCTCATTTACCTAGTCTTTGCTAAGAAACAGACCCAAAAGAGACATTTTTGAAAAATACTTGAAGAGCATGGGTGAAAACAGTATATTTCCAGGGACATTACACCTCTCAGACTTTCAATGGTAATGAACATTGAAAGAGCGTTGAAAGTGCCCCAGTCAGAGTTAGATTAACACACGTCTTTTACAAACCATGTTATCGCGCAGTGATTTCAAGGAGTTCTCATCATGTATACAAAGGAGAAAGGAACTTGGTGATGAACACTCAAACTCTAGCTTCAATTCTGTTGCACTTTCAAGAAACAGCCTCATTTCACGTGATGTTCCACAGAGTCCATGGATCTAAACGTGTTTTTCTCTTGGATACAAGAAATACTTTGGTGGAGCGTGTACGCGTTGGGTAATTCACTGCTGGGCGATGCAGGTTTAAGCATCTATTCACTTATCCTGATGGCAGAACTGTATGTCCAGTGGCTCTCTCTATCAATCTGTCCTCCAAACACATACTTTTGAAAGATACTCTAACAGAGTTCAGAAAACAGTACATTCCCGCTGAGGAAAACCTCATTTCTTCCTCTAGTAAAGAGAGCCCTCGCATAAGTAGCTACATGGTGAAGGCAACTTTGTGAGAAACTCACTACTTATCAAGTGATTTTACTTCGGAGGAACTTAGAACACTTCAGATATGTCACTGTTTACTAATAGAGAGTGATGCGCTAAAAGTCTTCAAATGTGATTTCACGTTCATATTCACTTAGACTATTTCAGTTCAGTTGAAAACTCCTTTGGAGCCTTGGAACGCAGTGCTTCTTTGGGCTACACTTTCCTCCTGTAACAAAGCTCTGGGGAAAACTACAACATTCTGGCTTACTCTGGTGGGTAAGCATGGATTGGTGCCTGGGCCTTCACTCATTGTCTGGCCGAAAGCTCATTTACCTAGTCTTTGCTAAGAAACAGACCCAATAGAGACATTTTTGAAAAATACTTGAAGAGCATGGGTGAAAACAGTATATTTCCAGGGACATTACACCTCTCAGACTTTCAATGGTAATGAACATTGAAAGAGCGTTGAAAGTGCCCCAGTCAGAGTTAGATTAACACACGTCTTTTACAAACCATGTTATCGCGCAGTGATTTCAAGGAGTTCTCATCATGTATACAAAGGAGAAAGGAACTTGGTGATGAACACTCAAACTCTAGCTTCAATTCTGTTGCACTTTCAAGAAACAGCCTCATTTCACGTGATGTTCCACAGAGTCCATGGATCTAAACGTGTTTTTCTCTTGGATACAAGAAATACTTTGGTGGAGCGTGTACGCGTTGGGTAATTCACTGCTGGGCGATGCAGGTTAAGCATCTATTCACTTATCCTGATGGCAGAACTGTATGTCCAGTGGCTCTCTCTATCAATCTGTCCTCCAAACACATACTTTTGAAAGATACTCTAACAGAGTTCAGAAAACAGTACATTCCCGCTGAGGAAAACCTCATTTCTTCCTCTAGTAAAGAGAGCCCTCGCATAAGTAGCTACATGGTGAAGGCAACTTTGTGAGAAACTCACTACTTATCAAGTGATTTTACTTCGGAGGAACTTAGAACACTTCAGATTTGTCACTGTTTACTAATAGAGAGTGATGCGCTAAAAGTCTTCAAATGTGATTTCACGTTCATATTCACTTAGACTATTTCAGTTCAGTTGAAAACTCCTTTGGAGCCTTGGAACGCAGTGCTTCTTTGGGCTACACTTTCCTCCTGTAACAAAGCTCTGGGGAAAACTACAACATTCTGGCTTACTCTGGTGGGTAAGCATGGATTGGTGCCTGGGCCTTCACTCATTGTCTGGCCGAAAGCTCATTTACCTAGTCTTTGCTAAGAAACAGACCCAATAGAGACATTTTTGAAAAATACTTGAAGAGCATGGGTGAAAACAGTATATTTCCAGGGACATTACACCTCTCAGACTTTCAATGGTAATGAACATTGAAAGAGCGTTGAAAGTGCCCCAGTCAGAGTTAGATTAACACACGTCTTTTACAAACCATGTTATCGCGCAGTGATTTCAAGGAGTTCTCATCATGTATACAAAGGAGAAAGGAACTTGGTGATGAACACTCAAACTCTAGCTTCAATTCTGTTGCACTTTCAAGAAACAGCCTCATTTCACGTGATGTTCCACAGAGTCCATGGATCTAAACGTGTTTTTCTCTTGGATACAAGAAATACTTTGGTGGAGCGTGTACGCGTTGGGTAATTCACTGCTGGGCGATGCAGGTTTAAGCATCTATTCACTTATCCTGATGGCAGAACTGTATGTCCAGTGGCTCCCTCTATCAATCTGTCCTCCAAACACATACTTTTGAAAGATATTCTAACAGAGTTCAGAAAACAGTACATTCCTCCTGAGGAAAACCTCATTTCTTCCTCTAGTAAAGAGAGCCCTCGCATAAGTAGCTACATGGTGAAGGCAACTTTGTGAGAAACTCACTACTTATCAAGTGATTTTACTTCGGAGGAACTTAGAACACTTCAGATTTGTCACTGTTTACTAATAGAGAGTGATGCGCTAAAAGTCTTCAAATGTGATTTCACATTCATATTCACTTAGACTATTTCAGTTCAGTTGAAAACTCCTTTGGAGCCTTGGAACGCAGTGCTTCTTTGGGCTACACTTTCCTCCTGTAACAAAGCTCTGGGGAAAACTACAACATTCTGGCTTACTCTGGTGGGTAAGCATGGATTGGTGCCTGGGCCTTCACTCATTGTCTGGCCGAAAGCTCATTTACCTAGTCTTTGCTAAGAAACAGACCCAAAAGAGACATTTTTGAAAAATACTTGAAGAGCATGGGTGAAAACAGTATATTTCCAGGGACATTACGCCTCTCAGACTTTCCATAGTAATGAACATTGAAAGAGCGTTGAAAGTGCCCCAGTCAGAGTTAGATTAACACACGTCTTTTACAAACCATGTTATCGCGCAGTGATTTCAAGGAGTTCTCATCATGTATACAAAGGAGAAAGGAACTTGGTGATGAACACTCAAACTCTAGCTTCAATTCTGTTGCACTTTCAAGAAACAGCCTCATTTCACGTGATGTTCCACAGAGTCCATGGATCTAAACGTGTTTTTCTCTTGGATACAAGAAATACTTTGGTGGAGCGTGTACGCGTTGGGTAATTCACTGCTGGGCGATGCAGGTTTAAGCATCTATTCACTTATCCTGATGGCAGAACTGTATGTCCAGTGGCTCTCTCTATCAATCTGTCCTCCAAACACATACTTTTGAAAGATACTCTAACAGAGTTCAGAAAACAGTACATTCCCGCTGAGGAAAACCTCATTTCTTCCTCTAGTAAAGAGAGCCCTCGCATAAGTAGCTACATGGTGAAGGCAACTTTGTGAGAAACTCACTACTTATCAAGTGATTTTACTTCGGAGGAACTTAGAACACTTCAGATTTGTCACTGTTTACTAATAGAGAGTGATGCGCTAAAAGTCTTCAAATGTGATTTCACGTTCATATTCACTTAGACTATTTCAGTTCAGTTGAAAACTCCTTTGGAGCCTTGGAACGCAGTGCTTCTTTGGGCTACACTTTCCTCCTGTAACAAAGCTCTGGGGAAAACTACAACATTCTGGCTTACTCTGGTGGGTAAGCATGGATTGGTGCCTGGGCCTTCACTCATTGTCTGGCCGAAAGCTCATTTACCTAGTCTTTGCTAAGAAACAGACCCAATAGAGACATTTTTGAAAAATACTTGAAGAGCATGGGTGAAAACAGTATATTTCCAGGGACATTACACCTCTCAGACTTTCAATGGTAATGAACATTGAAAGAGCGTTGAAAGTGCCCCAGTCAGAGTTAGATTAACACACGTCTTTTACAAACCATGTTATCGCGCAGTGATTTCAAGGAGTTCTCATCATGTATACAAAGGAGAAAGGAACTTGGTGATGAACACTCAAACTCTAGCTTCAATTCTGTTGCACTTTCAAGAAACAGCCTCATTTCACGTGATGTTCCACAGAGTCCATGGATCTAAACGTGTTTTTCTCTTGGATACAAGAAATACTTTGGTGGAGCTTGTACGCGTTGGGTAATTCACTGCTGGGCGATGCAGGTTTAAGCATCTATTCACTTATCCTGATGGCAGAACTGTATGTCCAGTGGCTCTCTCTATCAATCTGTCCTCCAAACACATACTTTTGAAAGATATTCTAACAGAGTTCAAAAAACAGTACATTCCCGCTGAGGAAAACCTCATTTCTTCCTCTAGTAAAGAGAGCCCTCGCATAAGTAGCTACATGGTGAAGGCAACTTTGTGAGAAACTCACTACTTATCAAGTGATTTTACTTCGGAGGAACTTAGAACACTTCAGATTTGTCACTGTTTACTAATAGAGAGTGATGCGCTAAAAGTCTTCAAATGTGATTTCACATTCATATTCACTTAGACTATTTCAGTTCAGTTGAAAACTCCTTTGGAGCCTTGGAACGCAGTGCTTCTTTGGGCTACACTTTCCTCCTGTAACAAAGCTCTGGGGAAAACTACAACATTCTGGCTTACTCTGGTGGGTAAGCATGGATTGGTGCCTGGGCCTTCACTCATTGTCTGGCCGAAAGCTCATTTACCTAGTCTTTGCTAAGAAACAGACCCAAAAGAGACATTTTTGAAAAATACTTGAAGAGCATGGGTGAAAACAGTATATTTCCAGGGACATCACGCCTCTCAGACTTTCCATAGTAATGAACATTGAAAGAGCGTTGAAAGTGCCCCAGTCAGAGTTAGATTAACACACGTCTTTTACAAACCATGTTATCGCGCAGTGATTTCAAGGAGTTCTCATCATGTATACAAAGGAGAAAGGAACTTGGTGATGAACACTCAAACTCTAGCTTCAATTCTGTTGCACTTTCAAGAAACAGCCTCATTTCACGTGATGTTCCACAGAGTCCATGGATCTAAACGTGTTTTTCTCTTGGATACAAGAAATACTTTGGTGGAGCGTGTAGGCGTTGGGTAATTCACTGCTGGGCGATGCAGGTTTAAGCATCTATTCACTTATCCTGATGGCAGAACTGTATGTCCAGTGGCTCTCTCTATCAATCTGTCCTCCAAACACATACTTTTGAAAGATACTCTAACAGAGTTCAGAAAACAGTACATTCCCGCTGAGGAAAACCTCATTTCTTCCTCTAGTAAAGAGAGCCCTCGCATAAGTAGCTACATGGTGAAGGCAACTTTGTGAGAAACTCACTACTTATCAAGTGATTTTACTTCGGAGGAACTTAGAACACTTCAGATTTGTCACTGTTTACTAATAGAGAGTGATGCGCTAAAAGTCTTCAAATGTGATTTCACGTTCATATTCACTTAGACTATTTCAGTTCAGTTGAAAACTCCTTTGGAGCCTTGGAACGCAGTGCTTCTTTGGGCTACACTTTCCTCCTGTAACAAAGCTCTGGGGAAAACTACAACATTCTGGCTTACTCTGGTGGGTAAGCATGGATTGGTGCCTGGGCCTTCACTCATTGTCTGGCCGAAAGCTCATTTACCTAGTCTTTGCTAAGAAACAGACCCAATAGAGACATTTTTGAAAAATACTTGAAGAGCATGGGTGAAAACAGTATATTTCCAGGGACATTACACCTCTCAGACTTTCAATGGTAATGAACATTGAAAGAGCGTTGAAAGTGCCCCAGTCAGAGTTAGATTAACACACGTCTTTTACAAACCATGTTATCGCGCAGCGATTTCAAGGAGTTCTCAACATGTATACAAAGGAGAAAGGAACTTGGTGATGAACACTCAAACTCTAGCTTCAATTCTGTTGCACTTTCAAGAAACAGCCTCATTTCACGTGATGTTCCACAGAGTCCATGGATCTAAACGTGTTTTTCTCTTGGATACAAGAAATACTTTGGTGGAGCGTGTACGCGTTGGGTAATTCACTGCTGGGCGATGCAGGTTTAAGCATCTATTCACTTATCCTGATGGCAGAACTGTATGTCCAGTGGCTCCCTCTATCAATCTGTCCTCCAAACACGTACTTTTGAAAGATATTCTAACAGAGTTCAGAAAACAGTACATTCCCGCTGAGGAAAACCTCATTTCTTCCTCTAGTAAAGAGAGCCCTCGCATAAGTAGCTACATGGTGAAGGCAACTTTGTGAGAAACTCACTATTTATCAAGTGATTTTACTTCGGAGGAACTTAGAACACTTCAGATTTGTCAATGTTTACTAATAGAGAGTGATGCGCTAAAAGTCTTCAAATGTGATTTCACATTCATATTCACTTAGACTATTTCAGTTCAGTTGAAAACTCCTTTGGAGCCTTGGAACGCAGTGCTTCTTTGGGCTACACTTTCCTCCTGTAACAAAGCTCTGGGGAAAACTACAACATTCTGGCTTACTCTGGTGGGTAAGCATGGATTGGTGCCTGGGCCTTCACTCATTGTCTGGCCGAAAGCTCATTTACCTAGTCTTTGCTAAGAAACAGACCCAAAAGAGACATTTTTCAAAAATACTTGAAGAGCATGGGTGAAAACAGTATATTTCCTGGGACATTACGCCTCTCAGACTTTCAATGGTAATGAACATTGAAAGAGCGTTGAAAGTGCCCCAGTCAGAGTTAGATTAACACACGTCTTTTACAAACCATGTTATCGCGCAGTGATTTCAAGGAGTTCTCATCTTGTATACAAAGGAGAAAGGAACTTGGTGATGAACACTCAAACTCTAGCTTCAATTCTGTTGCACTTTCAAGAAACAGCCTCATTTCACGTGATGTTCCACAGAGTCCATGGATCTAAACGTGTTTTTCTCTTGGATACAAGAAATACTTTGGTGGAGCGTGTACGCGTTGGGTAATTCACTGCTGGGCGATGCAGGTTAAGCATCTATTCACTTATCCTGATGGCAGAACTGTATGTCCAGTGGCTCTCTCTATCAATCTGTCCTCCAAACACATACTTTTGAAAGATACTCTAACAGAGTTCAGAAAACAGTACATTCCCGCTGAGGAAAACCTCATTTCTTCCTCTAGTAAAGAGAGCCCTCGCATAAGTAGCTACATGGTGAAGGCAACTTTGTGAGAAACTCACTACTTATCAAGTGATTTTACTTCGGAGGAACTTAGAACACTTCAGATATGTCACTGTTTACTAATAGAGAGTGATGCGCTAAAAGTCTTCAAATGTGATTTCACGTTCATATTCACTTAGACTATTTCAGTTCAGTTGAAAACTCCTTTGGAGCCTTGGAACGCAGTGCTTCTTTGGGCTACACTTTCCTCCTGTAACAAAGCTCTGGGGAAAACTACAACATTCTGGCTTACTCTGGTGGGTAAGCATGGATTGGTGCCTGGGCCTTCACTCATTGTCTGGCCGAAAGCTCATTTACCTAGTCTTTGCTAAGAAACAGACCCAATAGAGACATTTTTGAAAAATACTTGAAGAGCATGGGTGAAAACAGTATATTTCCAGGGACATTACACCTCTCAGACTTTCAATGGTAATGAACATTGAAAGAGCGTTGAAAGTGCCCCAGTCAGAGTTAGATTAACACACGTCTTTTACAAACCATGTTATCGCGCAGTGATTTCAAGGAGTTCTCATCATGTATACAAAGGAGAAAGGAACTTGGTGATGAACACTCAAACTCTAGCTTCAATTCTGTTGCACTTTCAAGAAACAGCCTCATTTCACGTGATGTTCCACAGAGTCCATGGATCTAAACGTGTTTTTCTCTTGGATACAAGAAATACTTTGGTGGAGCGTGTAGGCGTTGGGTAATTCACTGCTGGGCGATGCAGGTTTAAGCATCTATTCACTTATCCTGATGGCAGAACTGTATGTCCAGTGGCTCTCTCTATCAATCTGTCCTCCAAACACATACTTTTGAAAGATACTCTAACAGAGTTCAGAAAACAGTACATTCCCGCTGAGGAAAACCTCATTTCTTCCTCTAGTAAAGAGAGCCCTCGCATAAGTAGCTACATGGTGAAGGCAACTTTGTGAGAAACTCACTACTTATCAAGTGATTTTACTTCGGAGGAACTTAGAACACTTCAGATTTGTCACTGTTTACTAATAGAGAGTGATGCGCTAAAAGTCTTCAAATGTGATTTCACGTTCATATTCACTTAGACTATTTCAGTTCAGTTGAAAACTCCTTTGGAGCCTTGGAACGCAGTGCTTCTTTGGGCTACACTTTCCCCCTATAACAAAGCTCTGGGGAAAACTACAACATTCTGGCTTACTCTGGTGGGTAAGCATGGATTGGTGCCTGGGCCTTCACTCATTGTCTGGCCGAAAGCTCATTTACCTAGTCTTTGCTAAGAAACAGACCCAAAAGAGACATTTTTGAAAAATACTTGAAGAGCATGGGTGAAAACAGTATATTTCCTGGGACATTACGCCTCTCAGACTTTCAATAGTAATGAACATTGAAAGAGCGCTGAAAGTGCCCCAGTCAGAGTTAGATTAACACACGTCTTTTACAAACCATGTTATCGCGCAGTGATTTCAAGGAGTTCTCATCATGTATACAAAGGAGAAAGGAACTTGGTGATGAACACTCAAACTCTAGCTTCAATTCTGTTGCACTTTCAAGAAACAGCCTCATTTCACGTGATGTTCCACAGAGTCCATGGATCTAAACGTGTTTTTCTCTTGGATACAAGAAATACTTTGGTGGAGCGTGTAGGCGTTGGGTAATTCACTGCTGGGCGATGCAGGTTTATGCATCTATTCACTTATCCTGATGGCAGAACTGTATGTCCAGTGGCTCCCTCTATCAATCTGTCCTCCAAACACATACTTTTGAAAGATATTCTAACAGAGTTCAGAAAACAGTACATTCCCGCTGAGGAAAACCTCATTTCTTCCTCTAGTAAAGAGAGCCCTCGCAGAAGTAGCTACATGGTGAAGGCAACTTTGTGAGAAACTCACTACTTATCAAGTGATTTTACTTCGGAGGAACTTAGAACACTTCAGATTTGTCACTGTTTACTAATAGAGAGTGATGCGCTAAAAGTCTTCAAATGTGATTTCACGTTCATATTCACTTAGACTATTTCAGTTCAGTTGAAAACTCCTTTGGAGCCTTGGAACGCAGTGCTTCTTTGGGCTACACTTTCCTCCTGTAACAAAGCTCTGGGGAAAACTACAACATTCTGGCTTACTCTGGTGGGTAAGCATGGATTGGTGCCTGGGCCTTCACTCATTGTCTGGCCGAAAGCTCATTTACCTAGTCTTTGCTAAGAAACAGACCCAAAAGAGACATTTTTCAAAAATACTTGAAAAGCATGGGTGAAAACAGTATATTTCCAGGGACATTACGCCCCTCAAACTTTCAACGGTAATGAACGTTGAATGAGCGTTGAAAGTGCCCCAGTCAGAGTTAGATTAACACACGTCTTTTACAAACCATGTTATCGCGCAGTGATTTCAAGGAGTTCTCATCATGTATACAAAGGAGAAAGGAACTTGGTGATGAACACTCAAACTCTAGCTTCAATTCTGTTGCACTTTCAAGAAACAGCCTCATTTCACGTGATGTTCCACAGAGTCCATGGATCTAAACGTGTTTTTCTCTTGGATACAAGAAATACTTTGGTGGAGCGTGTACGCGTTGGGTAATTCACTGCTGGGCGATGCAGGTTTAAGCATCTATTCACTTATCCTGATGGCAGAACTGTATGTCCAGTGGCTCCCTCTATCAATCTGTCCTCCAAACACATACTTTTGAAAGATATTCTAACAGAGTTCAGAAAACAGTACATTCCCGCTGAGGAAAACCTCATTTCTTCCTCTAGTAAAGAGAGCCCTCGCATAAGTAGCTACATGGTGAAGGCAACTTTGTGAGAAACTCACTACTTATCAAGTGATTTTACTTCGGAGGAACTTAGAACACTTCAGATTTGTCACTGTTTACTAATAGAGAGTGATGCGCTATAAGTCTTCAAATGTGATTTCACGTTCATATTCACTTAGACTATTTCAGTTCAGTTGAAAACTCCTTTGGAGCCTTGGAACGCAGTGCTTCTTTGGGCTACACTTTCCTCCTGTAACAAAGCTCTGGGGAAAACTACAACATTCTGGCTTACTCTGGTGGGTAAGCATGGATTGGTGCCTGGGCCTTCACTCATTGTCTGGCCGAAAGCTCATTTACCTAGTCTTTGCTAAGAAACAGACCCAATAGAGACATTTTTGAAAAATACTTGAAGAGCATGGGTGAAAACAGTATATTTCCAGGGACATTACACCTCTCAGACTTTCAATGGTAATGAACATTGAAAGAGCGTTGAAAGTGCCCCAGTCAGAGTTAGATTAACACACGTCTTTTACAAACCATGTTATCGCGCAGTGATTTCAAGGAGTTCTCATCATGTATACAAAGGAGAAAGGAACTTGGTGATGAACACTCAAACTCTAGCTTCAATTCTGTTGCACTTTCAAGAAACAGCCTCATTTCACGTGATGTTCCACAGAGTCCATGGATCTAAACGTGTTTTTCTCTTGGATACAAGAAATACTTTGGTGGAGCGTGTACGCGTTGGGTAATTCACTGCTGGGCGATGCAGGTTTAAGCATCTATTCACTTATCCTGATGGCAGAACTGTATGTCCAGTGGCTCCCTCTATCAATCTGTCCTCCAAACACATACTTTTGAAAGATATTCTAACAGAGTTCAGAAAACAGTACATTCCCGCTGAGGAAAACCTCATTTCTTCCTCTAGTAAAGAGAGCCCTCGCATAAGTAGCTACATGGTGAAGGCAACTTTGTGAGAAACTCACTACTTATCAAGTGATTTTACTTCGGAGGAACTTAGAACACTTCAGATTTGTCACTGTTTACTAATAGAGAGTGATGCGCTAAAAGTCTTCAAATGTGATTTCACGTTCATATTCACTTAGACTATTTCAGTTCAGTTGAAAACTCCTTTGGAGCCTTGGAACGCAGTGCTTCTTTGGGCTACACTTTCCTCCTGTAACAAAGCTCTGGGGAAAACTACAACATTCTGGCTTACTCTGGTGGGTAAGCATGGATTGGTGCCTGGGCCTTCACTCATTGTCTGGCCGAAAGCTCATTTACCTAGTCTTTGCTAAGAAACAGACCCAATAGAGACATTTTTGAAAAATACTTGAAGAGCATGGGTGAAAACAGTATATTTCCAGGGACATTACACCTCTCAGACTTTCAATGGTAATGAACATTGAAAGAGCGTTGAAAGTGCCCCAGTCAGAGTTAGATTAACACACGTCTTTTACAAACCATGTTATCGCGCAGTGATTTCAAGGAGTTCTCATCATGTATACAAAGGAGAAAGGAACTTGGTGATGAACACTCAAACTCTAGCTTCAATTCTGTTGCACTTTCAAGAAACAGCCTCATTTCACGTGATGTTCCACAGAGTCCATGGATCTAAACGTGTTTTTCTCTTGGATACAAGAAATACTTTGGTGGAGCGTGTACGCGTTGGGTAATTCACTGCTGGGCGATGCAGGTTAAGCATCTATTCACTTATCCTGATGGCAGAACTGTATGTCCAGTGGCTCTCTCTATCAATCTGTCCTCCAAACACATACTTTTGAAAGATACTCTAACAGAGTTCAGAAAACAGTACATTCCCGCTGAGGAAAACCTCATTTCTTCCTCTAGTAAAGAGAGCCCTCGCATAAGTAGCTACATGGTGAAGGCAACTTTGTGAGAAACTCACTACTTATCAAGTGATTTTACTTCGGAGGAACTTAGAACACTTCAGATTTGTCACTGTTTACTAATAGAGAGTGATGCGCTAAAAGTCTTCAAATGTGATTTCACGTTCATATTCACTTAGACTATTTCAGTTCAGTTGAAAACTCCTTTGGAGCCTTGGAACGCAGTGCTTCTTTGGGCTACACTTTCCTCCTGTAACAAAGCTCTGGGGAAAACTACAACATTCTGGCTTACTCTGGTGGGTAAGCATGGATTGGTGCCTGGGCCTTCACTCATTGTCTGGCCGAAAGCTCATTTACCTAGTCTTTGCTAAGAAACAGACCCAATAGAGACATTTTTGAAAAATACTTGAAGAGCATGGGTGAAAACAGTATATTTCCAGGGACATTACACCTCTCAGACTTTCAATGGTAATGAACATTGAAAGAGCGTTGAAAGTGCCCCAGTCAGAGTTAGATTAACACACGTCTTTTACAAACCATGTTATCGCGCAGTGATTTCAAGGAGTTCTCATCATGTATACAAAGGAGAAAGGAACTTGGTGATGAACACTCAAACTCTAGCTTCAATTCTGTTGCACTTTCAAGAAACAGCCTCATTTCACGTGATGTTCCACAGAGTCCATGGATCTAAACGTGTTTTTCTCTTGGATACAAGAAATACTTTGGTGGAGCGTGTACGCGTTGGGTAATTCACTGCTGGGCGATGCAGGTTTAAGCATCTATTCACTTATCCTGATGGCAGAACTGTATGTCCAGTGGCTCCCTCTATCAATCTGTCCTCCAAACACATACTTTTGAAAGATATTCTAACAGAGTTCAGAAAACAGTACATTCCTCCTGAGGAAAACCTCATTTCTTCCTCTAGTAAAGAGAGCCCTCGCATAAGTAGCTACATGGTGAAGGCAACTTTGTGAGAAACTCACTACTTATTAAGTGATTTTACTTCGGAGGAACTTAGAACACTTCAGATTTGTCAATGTTTACTAATAGAGAGTGATGCGCTTAAAGTCTTCAAATGTGATTTCACGTTCATATTCACTTAGACTATTTCAGTTCAGTTGAAAACTCCTTTGGAGCCTTGGAACGCAGTGCTTCTTTGGGCTACACTTTCCTCCTGTAACAAAGCTCTGGGGAAAACTACAACATTCTGGCTTACTCTGGTGGGTAAGCATGGATTGGTGCCTGGGCCTTCACTCATTGTCTGGCCGAAAGCTCATTTACCTAGTCTTTGCTAAGAAACAGACCCAAAAGAGACATTTTTGAAAAATACTTGAAGAGCATGGGTGAAAACAGTATATTTCCAGGGACATTACACCTCTCAGACTTTCAATGGTAATGAACATTGAAAGAGCGTTGAAAGTGCCCCAGTCAGAGTTAGATTAACACACGTCTTTTACAAACCATGTTATCGCGCAGTGATTTCAAGGAGTTCTCATCATGTATACAAAGGAGAAAGGAACTTGGTGATGAACACTCAAACTCTAGCTTCAATTCTGTTGCACTTTCAAGAAACAGCCTCATTTCACGTGATGTTCCACAGAGTCCATGGATCTAAACGTGTTTTTCTCTTGGATACAAGAAATACTTTGGTGGAGCGTGTACGCGTTGGGTAATTCACTGCTGGGCGATGCAGGTTTAAGCATCTATTCACTTATCCTGATGGCAGAACTGTATGTCCAGTGGCTCTCTCTATCAATCTGTCCTCCAAACACATACTTTTGAAAGATATTCTAACAGAGTTCAAAAAACAGTACATTCCCGCTGAGGAAAACCTCATTTCTTCCTCTAGTAAAGAGAGCCCTCGCATAAGTAGCTACATGGTGAAGGCAACTTTGTGAGAAACTCACTACTTATCAAGTGATTTTACTTCGGAGGAACTTAGAACACTTCAGATTTGTCACTGTTTACTAATAGAGAGTGATGCGCTAAAAGTCTTCAAATGTGATTTCACGTTCATATTCACTTAGACTATTTCAGTTCAGTTGAAAACTCCTTTGGAGCCTTGGAACGCAGTGCTTCTTTGGGCTACACTTTCCCCCTATAACAAATCTCTGGGGAAAACTACAACATTCTGGCTTAATCTGGTGGGTAAGCATGGATTGGTGCCTGGGCCTTCACTCATTGTCTGGCCGAAAGCTCATTTACCTAGTCTTTGCTAAGAAACAGAGCCAAAAGAGACATTTTTGAAAAATACTTGAAGAGCATGGGTGAAAACAGTATATTTCCAGGGACATTACACCTCTCAGACTTTCAATGGTAATGAACATTGAAAGAGCGCTGAAAGTGCCCCAGTCAGAGTTAGATTAACACACGTCTTTTACAAACCATGTTATCGCGCAGTGATTTCAAGGAGTTCTCATCATGTATACAAAGGAGAAAGGAACTTGGTGATGAACACTCAAACTCTAGCTTCAATTCTGTTGCACTTTCAAGAAACAGCCTCATTTCACGTGATGTTCCACAGAGTCCATGGATCTAAACGTGTTTTTCTCTTGGATACAAGAAATACTTTGGTGGAGCGTGTACGCGTTGGGTAATTCACTGCTGGGCGATGCAGGTTTAAGCATCTATTCACTTATCCTGATGGCAGAACTGTATGTCCAGTGGCTCTCTCTATCAATCTGTCTTCCAAACACATAGTTTTGAAAGATACTCTAACAGAGTTCAGAAAACAGTACATTCCCGCTGAGGAAATCCTCATTTCTTCCTCTAGTAAAGAGAGCCCTCGCATAAGTAGCTACATGGTGAAGGCAACTTTGTGAGAAACTCACTACTTATCAAGTGATTTTACTTCGGAGGAACTTAGAACACTTCAGATTTGTCACTGTTTACTAATAGAGAGTGATGCGCTAAAAGTCTTCAAATGTGATTTCACGTTCATATTCACTTAGACTATTTCAGTTCAGTTGAAAACTCCTTTGGAGCCTTGGAACGCAGTGCTTCTTTGGGCTACACTTTCCTCCTGTAACAAAGCTCTGGGGAAAACTACAACATTCTGGCTTACTCTGGTGGGTAAGCATGGATTGGTGCCTGGGCCTTCACTCATTGTCTGGCCGAAAGCTCATTTACCTAGTCTTTGCTAAGAAACAGACCCAAAAGAGACATTTTTGAAAAATACTTGAAGAGCATGGGTGAAAACAGTATATTTCCAGGGACATTACACCTCTCAGACTTTCAATGGTAATGAACATTGAAAGAGCGTTGAAAGTGCCCCAGTCAGAGTTAGATTAACACACGTCTTTTACAAACCATGTTATCGCGCAGTGATTTCAAGGAGTTCTCATCATGTATACAAAGGAGAAAGGAACTTGGTGATGAACACTCAAACTCTAGCTTCAATTCTGTTGCACTTTCAAGAAACAGCCTCATTTCACGTGATGTTCCACAGAGTCCATGGATCTAAACGTGTTTTTCTCTTGGATACAAGAAATACTTTGGTGGAGCGTGTACGCGTTGGGTAATTCACTGCTGGGCGATGCAGGTTTAAGCATCTATTCACTTATCCTGATGGCAGAACTGTATGTCCAGTGGCTCTCTCTATCAATCTGTCCTCCAAACACATACTTTTGAAAGATATTCTAACAGAGTTCAAAAAACAGTACATTCCCGCTGAGGAAAACCTCATTTCTTCCTCTAGTAAAGAGAGCCCTCGCATAAGTAGCTACATGGTGAAGGCAACTTTGTGAGAAACTCACTACTTATCAAGTGATTTTACTTCGGAGGAACTTAGAACACTTCAGATTTGTCACTGTTTACTAATAGAGAGTGATGCGCTAAAAGTCTTCAAATGTGATTTCACGTTCATATTCACTTAGACTATTTCAGTTCAGTTGAAAACTCCTTTGGAGCCTTGGAACGCAGTGCTTCTTTGGGCTACACTTTCCCCCTATAACAAATCTCTGGGGAAAACTACAACATTCTGGCTTAATCTGGTGGGTAAGCATGGATTGGTGCCTGGGCCTTCACTCATTGTCTGGCCGAAAGCTCATTTACCTAGTCTTTGCTAAGAAACAGAGCCAAAAGAGACATTTTTGAAAAATACTTGAAGAGCATGGGTGAAAACAGTATATTTCCAGGGACATTACACCTCTCAGACTTTCAATGGTAATGAACATTGAAAGAGCGCTGAAAGTGCCCCAGTCAGAGTTAGATTAACACACGTCTTTTACAAACCATGTTATCGCGCAGTGATTTCAAGGAGTTCTCATCATGTATACAAAGGAGAAAGGAACTTGGTGATGAACACTCAAACTCTAGCTTCAATTCTGTTGCACTTTCAAGAAACAGCCTCATTTCACGTGATGTTCCACAGAGTCCATGGATCTAAACGTGTTTTTCTCTTGGATACAAGAAATACTTTGGTGGAGCGTGTACGCGTTGGGTAATTCACTGCTGGGCGATGCAGGTTTAAGCATCTATTCACTTATCCTGATGGCAGAACTGTATGTCCAGTGGCTCTCTCTATCAATCTGTCTTCCAAACACATAGTTTTGAAAGATACTCTAACAGAGTTCAGAAAACAGTACATTCCCGCTGAGGAAATCCTCATTTCTTCCTCTAGTAAAGAGAGCCCTCGCATAAGTAGCTACATGGTGAAGGCAACTTTGTGAGAAACTCACTACTTATCAAGTGATTTTACTTCGGAGGAACTTAGAACACTTCAGATTTGTCACTGTTTACTAATAGAGAGTGATGCGCTAAAAGTCTTCAAATGTGATTTCACGTTCATATTCACTTAGACTATTTCAGTTCAGTTGAAAACTCCTTTGGAGCCTTGGAACGCAGTGCTTCTTTGGGCTACACTTTCCTCCTGTAACAAAGCTCTGGGGAAAACTACAACATTCTGGCTTACTCTGGTGGGTAAGCATGGATTGGTGCCTGGGCCTTCACTCATTGTCTGGCCGAAAGCTCATTTACCTAGTCTTTGCTAAGAAACAGACCCAAAAGAGACATTTTTCAAAAATACTTGAAAAGCATGGGTGAAAACAGTATATTTCCAGGGACATTACGCCTCTCAAACTTTCAACAGTAATGAACATTGAAAGAGCGTTGAAAGTGCCCCAGTCAGAGTTAGATTAACACACGTCTTTTACAAACCATGTTATCGCGCAGTGATTTCAAGGAGTTCTCATCATGTATACAAAGGAGAAAGGAACTTGGTGATGAACACTCAAACTCTAGCTTCAATTCTGTTGCACTTTCAAAAAACAGCCTCATTTCACGTGATGTTCCACAGAGTCCATGGATCTAAACGTGTTTTTCTCTTGGATACAAGAAATACTTTGGTGGAGCGTGTACGCGTTGGGTAATTCACTGCTGGGCGATGCAGGTTTAAGCATCTATTCACTTATCCTGATGGCAGAACTGTATGTCCAGTGGCTCCCTCTATCAATCTGTCCTCCAAACACATACTTTTGAAAGATATTCTAACAGAGTTCAGAAAACAGTACATTCCCGCTGAGGAAAACCTCATTTCTTCCTCTAGTAAAGAGAGCCCTCGCATAAGTAGCTACATGGTGAAGGCAACTTTGTGAGAAACTCACTACTTATCAAGTGATTTTACTTCGGAGGAACTTAGAACACTTCAGATTTGTCACTGTTTACTAATAGAGAGTGATGCGCTAAAAGTCTTCAAATGTGATTTCACATTCATATTCACTTAGACTATTTCAGTTCAGTTGAAAACTCCTTTGGAGCCTTGGAACGCAGTGCTTCTTTGGGCTACACTTTCCTCCTGTAACAAAGCTCTGGGGAAAACTACAACATTCTGGCTTACTCTGGTGGGTAAGCATGGATTGGTGCCTGGGCCTTCACTCATTGTCTGGCCGAAAGCTCATTTACCTAGTCTTTGCTAAGAAACAGACCCAAAAGAGACATTTTTGAAAAATACTTGAAAAGCATGGGTGAAAACAGTATATTTCCAGGGACATTACGCCCCTCAAATTTTCAACAGTAATGAACATTGAAAGAGCGTTGAAAGTGCCCCAGTCAGAGTTAGATTAACACACGTCTTTTACAAACCATGTTATCGCGCAGTGATTTCAAGGAGTTCTCATCATGTATACAAAGGAGAAAGGAACTTGGTGATGAACACTCAAACTCTAGCTTCAATTCTGTTGCACTTTCAAGAAACAGCCTCATTTCACGTGATGTTCCACAGAGTCCATGGATCTAAACGTGTTTTTCTCTTGGATACAAGAAATACTTTGGTGGAGCGTGTACGCGTTGGGTAATTCACTGCTGGGCGATGCAGGTTTAAGCATCTATTCACTTATCCTGATGGCAGAACTGTATGTCCAGTGGCTCTCTCTATCAATCTGTCCTCCAAACACATACTTTTGAAAGATATTCTAACAGAGTTCAGAAAACAGTACATTCCCGCTGAGGAAAACCTCATTTCTTCCTCTAGTAAAGAGAGCCCTCGCATAAGTAGCTACATGGTGAAGGCAACTTTGTGAGAAACTCACTACTTATCAAGTGATTTTACCTCGGAGGAACTTAGAACACTTCAGATTTGTCACTGTTTACTAATAGAGAGTGATGCGCTAAAAGTCTTCAAATGTGATTTCACGTTCATATTCACTTAGACTATTTCAGTTCAGTTGAAAACTCCTTTGGAGCCTTGGAACGCAGTGCTTCTTTGGGCTACACTTTCCCCCTGTAACAAAGCTCTGGGGAAAACTACAACATTCGTGCTTACTCTGGTGGGTAAGCATGGATTGGTGCCTGGGCCTTCACTCATTGTCTGGCCGAAAGCTCATTTACCTAGTCTTTGCTAAGAAACAGACCCAAAAGAGACATTTTTGAAAAATACTTGAAAAGCATGGGTGAAAACAGTATATTTCCTGGGACATTACGCCTCTCAGACTTTCAATGGTAATGAACATTGAAGGAGCGTTGAAAGTGCCCCAGTCAGAGTTAGATTAACACACGTCTTTTACAAACCATGTTATCGCGCAGTGATTTCAAGGAGTTCTCATCATGTATACAAAGGAGAAAGGAACTTGGTGATGAACACTCAAACTCTAGCTTCAATTCTGTTGCACTTTCAAGAAACAGCCTCATTTCACGTGATGTTCCACAGAGTCCATGGATCTAAACGTGTTTTTCTCTTGGATACAAGAAATACTTTGGTGGAGCGTGTACGCGTTGGGTAATTCACTGCTGGGCGATGCAGGTTTAAGCATCTATTCACTTATCCTGATGGCAGAACTGTATGTCCAGTGGCTCCCTCTATCAATCTGTCCTCCAAACACATACTTTTGAAAGATACTCTAACAGAGTTCAGAAAACAGTACATTCCCGCTGAGGAAAACCTCATTTCTTCCTCTAGTAAAGAGTGCCCTCGCATAAGTAGCTACATGGTGAAGGCAACTTTGTGAGAAACTCACTACTTATCAAGTGATTTTACTTCGGAGGAACTTAGAACACTTCAGATTTGTCACTGTTTACTAATAGAGAGTGATGCGCTAAAAGTCTTCAAATGTGATTTCACGTTCATATTCACTTAGACTATTTCAGTTCAGTTGAAAACTCCTTTGGAGCCTTGGAACGCAGTGCTTCTTTGGGCTACACTTTCCTCCTGTAACAAAGCTCTGGGGAAAACTACAACATTCTGGCTTACTCTGGTGGGTAAGCATGGATTGGTGCCTGGGCCTTCACTCATTGTCTGGCCGAAAGCTCATTTACCTAGTCTTTGCTAAGAAACAGACCCAAAAGAGACATTTTTCAAAAATACTTGAAAAGCATGGGTGAAAACAGTATATTTCCAGGGACATTACGCCTCTCAAACTTTCAACAGTAATGAACATTGAAAGAGCGTTGAAAGTGCCCCAGTCAGAGTTAGATTAACACACGTCTTTTACAAACCATGTTATCGCGCAGTGATTTCAAGGAGTTCTCATCATGTATACAAAGGAGAAAGGAACTTGGTGATGAACACTCAAACTCTAGCTTCAATTCTGTTGCACTTTCAAGAAACAGCCTCATTTCACGTGATGTTCCACAGAGTCCATGGATCTAAACGTGTTTTTCTCTTGGATACAAGAAATACTTTGGTGGAGCGTGTACGCGTTGGGTAATTCACTGCTGGGCGATGCAGGTTTAAGCATCTATTCACTTATCCTGATGGCAGAACTGTATGTCCAGTGGCTCCCTCTATCAATCTGTCCTCCAAACACATACTTTTGAAAGATATTGTAACAGAGTTCAGAAAACAGTACATTCCCGCTGAGGAAAACCTCATTTCTTCCTCTAGTAAAGAGAGCCCTCGCATAAGTAGCTACATGGTGAAGGCAACTTTGTGAGAAACTCACTACTTATCAAGTGATTTTACTTCGGAGGAACTTAGAACACTTCAGATTTGTCACTGTTTACTAATAGAGAGTGATGCGCTAAAAGTCTTCAAATGTGATTTCACATTCATATTCACTTAGACTATTTCAGTTCAGTTGAAAACTCCTTTGGAGCCTTGGAACGCAGTGCTTCTTTGGGCTACACTTTCCTCCTGTAACAAAGCTCTGGGGAAAACTACAACATTCTGGCTTACTCTGGTGGGTAAGCATGGATTGGTGCCTGGGCCTTCACTCATTGTCTGGCCGAAAGCTCATTTACCTAGTCTTTGCTAAGAAACAGACCCAAAAGAGACATTTTTGAAAAATACTTGAAAAGCATGGGTGAAAACAGTATATTTCCAGGGACATTACGCCCCTCAAATTTTCAACAGTAATGAACATTGAAAGAGCGTTGAAAGTGCCCCAGTCAGAGTTAGATTAACACACGTCTTTTACAAACCATGTTATCGCGCAGTGATTTCAAGGAGTTCTCATCATGTATACAAAGGAGAAAGGAACTTGGTGATGAACACTCAAACTCTAGCTTCAATTCTGTTGCACTTTCAAGAAACAGCCTCATTTCACGTGATGTTCCACAGAGTCCATGGATCTAAACGTGTTTTTCTCTTGGATACAAGAAATACTTTGGTGGAGCGTGTACGCGTTGGGTAATTCACTGCTGGGCGATGCAGGTTTAAGCATCTATTCACTTATCCTGATGGCAGAACTGTATGTCCAGTGGCTCTCTCTATCAATCTGTCCTCCAAACACATACTTTTGAAAGATATTCTAACAGAGTTCAGAAAACAGTACATTCCCGCTGAGGAAAACCTCATTTCTTCCTCTAGTAAAGAGAGCCCTCGCATAAGTAGCTACATGGTGAAGGCAACTTTGTGAGAAACTCACTACTTATCAAGTGATTTTACCTCGGAGGAACTTAGAACACTTCAGATTTGTCACTGTTTACTAATAGAGAGTGATGCGCTAAAAGTCTTCAAATGTGATTTCACGTTCATATTCACTTAGACTATTTCAGTTCAGTTGAAAACTCCTTTGGAGCCTTGGAACGCAGTGCTTCTTTGGGCTACACTTTCCTCCTGTAACAAAGCTCTGGGGAAAACTACAACATTCTGGCTTACTCTGGTGGGCAAGCATGGATTGGTGCCTGGGCCTTCACTCATTGTCTGGCCGAAAGCTCATTTACCTAGTCTTTGCTAAGAAACAGACCCAAAAGAGACATTTTTGAAAAATACTTGAAAAGCATGGGTGAAAACAGTATATTTCCAGGGACATTACGCCCCTCAAACTTTCAACAGTAATGAACATTGAAAGAGCGTTGAAAGTGCCCCAGTCAGAGTTAGATTAACACACGTCTTTTACAAACCATGTTATCGCGCAGTGATTTCAAGGAGTTCTCATCATGTATACAAAGGAGAAAGGAACTTGGTGATGAACCCTCAAACTCTAGCTTCAATTCTGTTGCACTTTCAAGAAACAGCCTCATTTCACGTGATGTTCCACAGAGTCCATGGATCTAAACGTGTTTTTCTCTTGGATACAAGAAATACTTTGGTGGAGCGTGTACGCGTTGGGTAATTCACTGCTGGGCGATGCAGGTTTAAGCATCTATTCACTTATCCTGATGGCAGAACTGTATGTCCAGTGGCTCCCTCTATCAATCTGTCCTCCAAACACATACTTTTGAAAGATACTCTAACAGAGTTCAGAAAACAGTACATTCCCGCTGAGGAAAACCTCATTTCTTCCTCTAGTAAAGAGAGCCCTCGCATAAGTAGCTACATGGTGAAGGCAACTTTGTGAGAAACTCACTACTTATCAAGTGATTTTACTTCGGAGGAACTTAGAACACTTCAGATTTGTCAATGTTTACTAATAGAGAGTGATGCGCTAAAAGTCTTCAAATGTGATTTCACATTCATATTCACTTAGACTATTTCAGTTCAGTTGAAAACTCCTTTGGAGCCTTGGAACGCAGTGCTTCTTTGGGCTACACTTTCCTCCTGTAACAAAGCTCTGGGGAAAACTACAACATTCTGGCTTACTCTGGTGGGTAAGCATGGATTGGTGCCTGGGCCTTCACTCATTGTCTGGCCGAAAGCTCATTTACCTAGTCTTTGCTAAGAAACAGACCCAAAAGAGACATTTTTGAAAAATACTTGAAAAGCATGGGTGAAAACAGTATATTTCCTGGGACATTACGCCTCTCAGACTTTCAATGGTAATGAACATTGAAGGAGCGTTGAAAGTGCCCCAGTCAGAGTTAGATTAACACACGTCTTTTACAAACCATGTTATCGCGCAGTGATTTCAAGGAGTTCTCATCATGTATACAAAGGAGAAAGGAACTTGGTGATGAACACTCAAACTCTAGCTTCAATTCTGTTGCACTTTCAAGAAACAGCCTCATTTCACGTGATGTTCCACAGAGTCCATGGATCTAAACGTGTTTTTCTCTTGGATACAAGAAATACTTTGGTGGAGCGTGTACGCGTTGGGTAATTCACTGCTGGGCGATGCAGGTTTAAGCATGTATTCACTTATCCTGATGGCAGAACTGTATGTCCAGTGGCTCCCTCTATCAATCTGTCCTCCAAACACATACTTTTGAAAGATACTCTAACAGAGTTCAGAAAACAGTACATTCCCGCTGAGGAAAACCTCATTTCTTCCTCTAGTAAAGAGTGCCCTCGCATAAGTAGCTACATGGTGAAGGCAACTTTGTGAGAAACTCACTACTTATCAAGTGATTTTACTTCGGAGGAACTTAGAACACTTCAGATTTGTCACTGTTTACTAATAGAGAGTGATGTGCTAAATGTCTTCAAATGTGATTTCACGTTCATATTCACTTAGACTATTTCAGTTCAGTTGAAAACTCCTTTGGAGCCTTGGAACGCAGTGCTTCTTTGGGCTACACTTTCCTCCTGTAACAAAGCTCTGGGGAAAACTACAACATTCTGGCTTACTCTGGTGGGTAAGCATGGATTGGGGCCTGGGCCTTCACTCATTGTCTGGCCGAAAGCTCATTTACCTAGTCTTTGCTAAGAAACAGACCCAAAAGAGACATTTTTGAAAAATACTTGAAGAGCATCGGTGAAAACAGTATATTTCCAGGGACATTACGCCTCTCAGACTTTCAATAGTAATGAACATTGAAAGAGCGTTGAAAGTGCCCCAGTCAGAGTTAGATTAACACACGTCTTTTACAAACCATGTTAACGCGCAGTGATTTCAAGGAGTTCTCATCTTGTATACAAAGGAGAAAGGAACTTGGTGATGAACACTCAAACTCTAGCTTCAATTCTGTTGCACTTTCAAGAAACAGCCTCATTTCACGTGATGTTCCACAGAGTCCATGGATCTAAACGTGTTTTTCTCTTGGATACAAGAAATACTTTGGTGGAGCGTGTACGCGTTGGGTAATTCACTGCTGGGCGATGCAGGTTAAGCATCTATTCACTTATCCTGATGGCAGAACTGTATGTCCAGTGGCTCTCTCTATCAATCTGTCCTCCAAACACATACTTTTGAAAGATACTCTAACAGAGTTCAGAAAACAGTACATTCCCGCTGAGGAAAACCTCATTTCTTCCTCTAGTAAAGAGAGCCCTCGCATAAGTAGCTACATGATGAAGGCAACTTTGTGAGAAACTCACTACTTATCAAGTGATTTTACTTCGGAGGAACTTAGAACACTTCAGATTTGTCACTGTTTACTAATAGAGAGTGATGCGCTAAAAGTCTTCAAATGTGATTTCACGTTCATATTCACTTAGACTATTTCAGTTCAGTTGAAAACTCCTTTGGAGCCTTGGAACGCAGTGCTTCTTTGGGCTACACTTTCCTCCTGTAACAAAGCTCTGGGGAAAACTACAACATTCTGGCTTACTCTGGTGGGTAAGCATGGATTGGTGCCTGGGCCTTCACTCATTGTCTGGCCGAAAGCTCATTTACCTAGTCTTTGCTAAGAAACAGACCCAATAGAGACATTTTTGAAAAATACTTGAAGAGCATGGGTGAAAACAGTATATTTCCAGGGACATTACGCCTCTCAAACTTTCAACAGTAATGAACATTGAAAGAGCGTTGAAAGTGCCCCAGTCAGAGTTAGATTAACACACGTCTTTTACAAACCATGTTATCGCGCAGTGATTTCAAGGAGTTCTCATCATGTATACAAAGGAGAAAGGAACTTGGTGATGAACACTCAAACTCTAGCTTCAATTCTGTTGCACTTTCAAGAAACAGCCTCATTTCACGTGATGTTCCACAGAGTCCATGGATCTAAACGTGTTTTTCTCTTGGATACAAGAAATACTTTGGTGGAGCGTGTACGCGTTGGGTAATTCACTGCTGGGCGATGCAGGTTTAAGCATCTATTCACTTATCCTGATGGCAGAACTGTATGTCCAGTGGCTCTCTCTATCAATCTGTCCTCCAAACACATACTTTTGAAAGATATTCTAACAGAGTTCAGAAAACAGTACATTCCCGCTGAGGAAAACCTCATTTCTTCCTCTAGTAAAGAGAGCCCTCGCATAAGTAGCTACATGGTGAAGGCAACTTTGTGAGAAACTCACTACTTATCAAGTGATTTTACCTCGGAGGAACTTAGAACACTTCAGATTTGTCACTGTTTACTAATAGAGAGTGATGCGCTAAAAGTCTTCAAATGTGATTTCACGTTCATATTCACTTAGACTATTTCAGTTCAGTTGAAAACTCCTTTGGAGCCTTGGAACGCAGTGCTTCTTTGGGCTACACTTTCCTCCTGTAACAAAGCTCTGGGGAAAACTACAACATTCTGGCTTACTCTGGTGGGCAAGCATGGATTGGTGCCTGGGCCTTCACTCATTGTCTGGCCGAAAGCTCATTTACCTAGTCTTTGCTAAGAAACAGACCCAAAAGAGACATTTTTGAAAAATACTTGAAAAGCATGGGTGAAAACAGTATATTTCCAGGGACATTACGCCCCTCAAACTTTCAACAGTAATGAACATTGAAAGAGCGTTGAAAGTGCCCCAGTCAGAGTTAGATTAACACACGTCTTTTACAAACCATGTTATCGCGCAGTGATTTCAAGGAGTTCTCATCATGTATACAAAGGAGAAAGGAACTTGGTGATGAACCCTCAAACTCTAGCTTCAATTCTGTTGCACTTTCAAGAAACAGCCTCATTTCACGTGATGTTCCACAGAGTCCATGGATCTAAACGTGTTTTTCTCTTGGATACAAGAAATACTTTGGTGGAGCGTGTACGCGTTGGGTAATTCACTGCTGGGCGATGCAGGTTTAAGCATCTATTCACTTATCCTGATGGCAGAACTGTATGTCCAGTGGCTCCCTCTATCAATCTGTCCTCCAAACACATACTTTTGAAAGATACTCTAACAGAGTTCAGAAAACAGTACATTCCCGCTGAGGAAAACCTCATTTCTTCCTCTAGTAAAGAGAGCCCTCGCATAAGTAGCTACATGGTGAAGGCAACTTTGTGAGAAACTCACTACTTATCAAGTGATTTTACTTCGGAGGAACTTAGAACACTTCAGATTTGTCAATGTTTACTAATAGAGAGTGATGCGCTAAAAGTCTTCAAATGTGATTTCACATTCATATTCACTTAGACTATTTCAGTTCAGTTGAAAACTCCTTTGGAGCCTTGGAACGCAGTGCTTCTTTGGGCTACACTTTCCTCCTGTAACAAAGCTCTGGGGAAAACTACAACATTCTGGCTTACTCTGGTGGGTAAGCATGGATTGGTGCCTGGGCCTTCACTCATTGTCTGGCCGAAAGCTCATTTACCTAGTCTTTGCTAAGAAACAGACCCAAAAGAGACATTTTTGAAAAATACTTGAAAAGCATGGGTGAAAACAGTATATTTCCTGGGACATTACGCCTCTCAGACTTTCAATGGTAATGAACATTGAAGGAGCGTTGAAAGTGCCCCAGTCAGAGTTAGATTAACACACGTCTTTTACAAACCATGTTATCGCGCAGTGATTTCAAGGAGTTCTCATCATGTATACAAAGGAGAAAGGAACTTGGTGATGAACACTCAAACTCTAGCTTCAATTCTGTTGCACTTTCAAGAAACAGCCTCATTTCACGTGATGTTCCACAGAGTCCATGGATCTAAACGTGTTTTTCTCTTGGATACAAGAAATACTTTGGTGGAGCGTGTACGCGTTGGGTAATTCACTGCTGGGCGATGCAGGTTTAAGCATGTATTCACTTATCCTGATGGCAGAACTGTATGTCCAGTGGCTCCCTCTATCAATCTGTCCTCCAAACACATACTTTTGAAAGATACTCTAACAGAGTTCAGAAAACAGTACATTCCCGCTGAGGAAAACCTCATTTCTTCCTCTAGTAAAGAGTGCCCTCGCATAAGTAGCTACATGGTGAAGGCAACTTTGTGAGAAACTCACTACTTATCAAGTGATTTTACTTCGGAGGAACTTAGAACACTTCAGATTTGTCACTGTTTACTAATAGAGAGTGATGTGCTAAATGTCTTCAAATGTGATTTCACGTTCATATTCACTTAGACTATTTCAGTTCAGTTGAAAACTCCTTTGGAGCCTTGGAACGCAGTGCTTCTTTGGGCTACACTTTCCTCCTGTAACAAAGCTCTGGGGAAAACTACAACATTCTGGCTTACTCTGGTGGGTAAGCATGGATTGGGGCCTGGGCCTTCACTCATTGTCTGGCCGAAAGCTCATTTACCTAGTCTTTGCTAAGAAACAGACCCAAAAGAGACATTTTTGAAAAATACTTGAAGAGCATCGGTGAAAACAGTATATTTCCAGGGACATTACGCCTCTCAGACTTTCAATAGTAATGAACATTGAAAGAGCGTTGAAAGTGCCCCAGTCAGAGTTAGATTAACACACGTCTTTTACAAACCATGTTAACGCGCAGTGATTTCAAGGAGTTCTCATCTTGTATACAAAGGAGAAAGGAACTTGGTGATGAACACTCAAACTCTAGCTTCAATTCTGTTGCACTTTCAAGAAACAGCCTCATTTCACGTGATGTTCCACAGAGTCCATGGATCTAAACGTGTTTTTCTCTTGGATACAAGAAATACTTTGGTGGAGCGTGTACGCGTTGGGTAATTCACTGCTGGGCGATGCAGGTTAAGCATCTATTCACTTATCCTGATGGCAGAACTGTATGTCCAGTGGCTCTCTCTATCAATCTGTCCTCCAAACACATACTTTTGAAAGATACTCTAACAGAGTTCAGAAAACAGTACATTCCCGCTGAGGAAAACCTCATTTCTTCCTCTAGTAAAGAGAGCCCTCGCATAAGTAGCTACATGATGAAGGCAACTTTGTGAGAAACTCACTACTTATCAAGTGATTTTACTTCGGAGGAACTTAGAACACTTCAGATTTGTCACTGTTTACTAATAGAGAGTGATGCGCTAAAAGTCTTCAAATGTGATTTCACGTTCATATTCACTTAGACTATTTCAGTTCAGTTGAAAACTCCTTTGGAGCCTTGGAACGCAGTGCTTCTTTGGGCTACACTTTCCTCCTGTAACAAAGCTCTGGGGAAAACTACAACATTCTGGCTTACTCTGGTGGGTAAGCATGGATTGGTGCCTGGGCCTTCACTCATTGTCTGGCCGAAAGCTCATTTACCTAGTCTTTGCTAAGAAACAGACCCAATAGAGACATTTTTGAAAAATACTTGAAGAGCATGGGTGAAAACAGTATATTTCCAGGGACATTACGCCTCTCAAACTTTCAACAGTAATGAACATTGAAAGAGCGTTGAAAGTGCCCCAGTCAGAGTTAGATTAACACACGTCTTTTACAAACCATGTTATCGCGCAGTGATTTCAAGGAGTTCTCATCATGTATACAAAGGAGAAAGGAACTTGGTGATGAACACTCAAACTCTAGCTTCAATTCTGTTGCACTTTCAAGAAACAGCCTCATTTCACGTGATGTTCCACAGAGTCCATGGATCTAAACGTGTTTTTCTCTTGGATACAAGAAATACTTTGGTGGAGCGTGTACGCGTTGGGTAATTCACTGCTGGGCGATGCAGGTTTAAGCATCTATTCACTTATCCTGATGGCAGAACTGTATGTCCAGTGGCTCTCTCTATCAATCTGTCCTCCAAACACATACTTTTGAAAGATACTCTAACAGAGTTCAGAAAACAGTACATTCCCGCTGAGGAAAACCTCATTTCTTCCTCTAGTAAAGAGAGCCCTCGCATAAGTAGCTACATGGTGAAGGCAACTTTGTGAGAAACTCACTACTTATCAAGTGATTTTACTTCGGAGGAACTTAGAACACTTCAGATTTGTCACTGTTTACTAATAGAGAGTGATGCGCTAAAAGTCTTCAAATGTGATTTCACGTTCATATTCACTTAGACTATTTCAGTTCAGTTGAAAACTCCTTTGGAGCCTTGGAACGCAGTGCTTCTTTGGGCTACACTTTCCCCCTGTAACAAAGCTCTGGGGAAAACTACAACATTCTGGCTTACTCTGGTGGGTAAGCATTGATTGGTGCCTGGGCCTTCACTCATTGTCTGGCCGAAAGCTCATTTACCTAGTCTTTGCTAAGAAACAGACCCAAAAGAGACATTTTTGAAAAATACTTGAAGAGCATGGGTGAAAACAGTATATTTCCTGGGACATTACGCCTCTCAGACTTTCAATGGTAATGAACATTGAAAGAGCGCTGAAAGTGCCCCAGTCAGAGTTAGATTAACACACGTCTTTTACAAACCATGTTATCGCGCAGTGATTTCAAGGAGTTCTCATCTTGTATACAAAGGAGAAAGGAACTTGGTGATGAACACTCAAACTCTAGCTTCAATTCTGTTGCACTTTCAAGAAACAGCCTCATTTCACGTGATGTTCCACAGAGTCCATGGATCTAAACGTGTTTTTCTCTTGGATACAAGAAATACTTTGGTGGAGCGTGTACGCGTTGGGTAATTCACTGCTGGGCGATGCAGGTTTAAGCATCTATTCACTTATCCTGATGGCAGAACTGTATGTCCAGTGGCTTTCTCTATCAATCTGTCCTACAAACACATACTTTTGAAAGATACTCTAACAGAGTTCAGAAAACAGTACATTCCCGCTGAGGAAAACCTCATTTCTTCCTCTAGTAAAGAGTGCCCTCGCATAAGTAGCTACATGGTGAAGGCAACTTTGTGAGAAACTCACTACTTATCAAGTGATTTTACTTCGGAGGAACTTAGAACACTTCAGATTTGTCACTGTTTACTAATAGAGAGTGATGTGCTAAATGTCTTCAAATGTGATTTCACGTTCATATTCACTTAGACTATTTCAGTTCAGTTGAAAACTCCTTTGGAGCCTTGGAACGCAGTGCTTCTTTGGGCTACACTTTCCTCCTGTAACAAAGCTCTGGGGAAAACTACAACATTCTGGCTTACTCTGGTGGGTAAGCATGGATTGGGGCCTGGGCCTTCACTCATTGTCTGGCCGAAAGCTCATTTACCTAGTCTTTGCTAAGAAACAGACCCAAAAGAGACATTTTTGAAAAATACTTGTAGAGCATCGGTGAAAACAGTATATTTCCAGGGACATTACGCCTCTCAGAATTTCAATGGTAATGAACATTGAAAGAGCGTTGAAAGTGCCCCAGTCAGAGTTAGATTAACACACGTCTTTTACAAACCATGTTATCGCGCAGTGATTTCAAGGAGTTCTCATCTTGTATACAAAGGAGAAAGGAACTTGGTGATGAACACTCAAACTCTAGCTTCAATTCTGTTGCACTTTCAAGAAACAGCCTCATTTCACGTGATGTTCCACAGAGTCCATGGATCTAAACGTGTTTTTCTCTTGGATACAAGAAATACTTTGGTGGAGCGTGTACGCGTTGGGTAATTCACTGCTGGGCGATGCAGGTTAAGCATCTATTCACTTATCCTGATGGCAGAACTGTATGTCCAGTGGCTCTCTCTATCAATCTGTCCTCCAAACACATACTTTTGAAAGATACTCTAACAGAGTTCAGAAAACAGTACATTCCCGCTGAGGAAAACCTCATTTCTTCCTCTAGTAAAGAGAGCCCTCGCATAAGTAGCTACATGGTGAAGGCAACTTTGTGAGAAACTCACTACTTATCAAGTGATTTTACTTCGGAGGAACTTAGAACACTTCAGATTTGTCACTGTTTACTAATAGAGAGTGATGCGCTAAAAGTCTTCAAATGTGATTTCACGTTCATATTCACTTAGACTATTTCAGTTCAGTTGAAAACTCCTTTGGAGCCTTGGAACGCAGTGCTTCTTTGGGCTACACTTTCCTCCTGTAACAAAGCTCTGGGGAAAACTACAACATTCTGGCTTACTCTGGTGGGTAAGCATGGATTGGGGCCTGGGCCTTCACTCATTGTCTGGCCGAAAGCTCATTTACCTAGTCTTTGCTAAGAAACAGACCCAAAAGAGACATTTTTGAAAAATACTTGAAGAGCATCGGTGAAAACAGTATATTTCCAGGGACATTACGCCTCTCAGACTTTCAATGGTAATGAACATTGAAAGAGCGTTGAAAGTGCCCCAGTCAGAGTTAGATTAACACACGTCTTTTACAAACCATGTTATCGCGCAGTGATTTCAAGGAGTTCTCATCTTGTATACAAAGGAGAAAGGAACTTGGTGATGAACACTCAAACTCTAGCTTCAATTCTGTTGCACTTTCAAGAAACAGCCTCATTTCACGTGATGTTCCACAGAGTCCATGGATCTAAACGTGTTTTTCTCTTGGATACAAGAAATACTTTGGTGGAGCGTGTACGCGTTGGGTAATTCACTGCTGGGCGATGTAGGTTAATCATCTATTCACTTATCCTGATGGCAGAACTGTATGTCCAGTGGCTCTCTCTATCAATCTGTCCTCCAAACACATACTTTTGAAAGATACTCTAACAGAGTTCAGAAAACAGTACATTCCCGCTGAGGAAAACCTCATTTCTTCCTCTAGTAAAGAGAGCCCTCGCAGAAGTAGCTACATGGTGAAGGCAACTTTGTGAGAAACTCACTACTTATCAAGTGATTTTACTTCGGAGGAACTTAGAACACTTCAGATTTGTCACTGTTTACTAATAGAGAGTGATGCGCTAAAAGTCTTCAAATGTGATTTCACGTTCATATTCACTTAGACTATTTCAGTTCAGTTGAAAACTCCTTTGGAGCCTTGGAACGCAGTGCTTCTTTGGGCTACACTTTCCTCCTGTAACAAAGCTCTGGGGAAAACTACAACATTCTGGCTTACTCTGGTGGGTAAGCATGGATTGGTGCCTGGGCCTTCACTCATTGTCTGGCCGAAAGCTCATTTACCTAGTCTTTGCTAAGAAACAGACCCAAAAGAGACATTTTTGAAAAATACTTGAAAAGCATGGGTGAAAACAGTATATTTCCAGGGACATTACGCCCCTCAAACTTTCAACAGTAATGAACATTGAAAGAGCGTTGAAAGTGCCCCAGTCAGAGTTAGATTAACACACGTCTTTTACAAACCATGTTATCGCGCAGTGATTTCAAGGAGTTCTCATCATGTATACAAAGGAGAAAGGAACTTGGTGATGAACACTCAAACTCTAGCTTCAATTCTGTTGCACTTTCAAGAAACAGCCTCATTTCACGTGATGTTCCACAGAGTCCATGGATCTAAACGTGTTTTTCTCTTGGATACAAGAAATACTTTGGTGGAGCGTGTACGCGTTGGGTAATTCACTGCTGGGCGATGCAGGTTTAAGCATCTATTCACTTATCCTGATGGCAGAACTGTATGTCCAGTGGCTCCCTCTATCAATCTGTCCTACAAACACATACTTTTGAAAGATACTCTAACAGAGTTCAGAAAACAGTACATTCCCGCTGAGGAAAACCTCATTTCTTCCTCTAGTAAAGAGTGCCCTCGCATAAGTAGCTACATGGTGAAGGCAACTTTGTGAGAAACTCACTACTTATCAAGTGATTTTACTTCGGAGGAACTTAGAACACTTCAGATTTGTCACTGTTTACTAATAGAGAGTGATGTGCTAAATGTCTTCAAATGTGATTTCACGTTCATATTCACTTAGACTATTTCAGTTCAGTTGAAAACTCCTTTGGAGCCTTGGAACGCAGTGCTTCTTTGGGCTACACTTTCCTCCTGTAACAAAGCTCTGGGGAAAACTACAACATTCTGGCTTACTCTGGTGGGTAAGCATGGATTGGGGCCTGGGCCTTCACTCATTGTCTGGCCGAAAGCTCATTTACCTAGTCTTTGCTAAGAAACAGACCCAAAAGAGACATTTTTGAAAAATACTTGTAGAGCATCGGTGAAAACAGTATATTTCCAGGGACATTACGCCTCTCAGACTTTCAATGGTAATGAACATTGAAAGAGCGTTGAAAGTGCCCCAGTCAGAGTTAGATTAACACACGTCTTTTACAAACCATGTTATCGCGCAGTGATTTCAAGGAGTTCTCATCTTGTATACAAAGGAGAAAGGAACTTGGTGATGAACACTCAAACTCTAGCTTCAATTCTGTTGCACTTTCAAGAAACAGCCTCATTTCACGTGATGTTCCACAGAGTCCATGGATCTAAACGTGTTTTTCTCTTGGATACAAGAAATACTTTGGTGGAGCGTGTACGCGTTGGGTAATTCACTGCTGGGCGATGCAGGTTAAGCATCTATTCACTTATCCTGATGGCAGAACTGTATGTCCAGTGGCTCTCTCTATCAATCTGTCCTCCAAACACATACTTTTGAAAGATACTCTAACAGAGTTCAGAAAACAGTACATTCCCGCTGAGGAAAACCTCATTTCTTCCTCTAGTAAAGAGAGCCCTCGCATAAGTAGCTACATGGTGAAGGCAACTTTGTGAGAAACTCACTACTTATCAAGTGATTTTACTTCGGAGGAACTTAGAACACTTCAGATTTGTCACTGTTTACTAATAGAGAGTGATGCGCTAAAAGTCTTCAAATGTGATTTCACGTTCATATTCACTTAGACTATTTCAGTTCAGTTGAAAACTCCTTTGGAGCCTTGGAACGCAGTGCTTCTTTGGGCTACACTTTCCTCCTGTAACAAAGCTCTGGGGAAAACTACAACATTCTGGCTTACTCTGGTGGGTAAGCATGGATTGGGGCCTGGGCCTTCACTCATTGTCTGGCCGAAAGCTCATTTACCTAGTCTTTGCTAAGAAACAGACCCAAAAGAGACATTTTTGAAAAATACTTGAAGAGCATCGGTGAAAACAGTATATTTCCAGGGACATTACGCCTCTCAGACTTTCAATGGTAATGAACATTGAAAGAGCGTTGAAAGTGCCCCAGTCAGAGTTAGATTAACACACGTCTTTTACAAACCATGTTATCGCGCAGTGATTTCAAGGAGTTCTCATCTTGTATACAAAGGAGAAAGGAACTTGGTGATGAACACTCAAACTCTAGCTTCAATTCTGTTGCACTTTCAAGAAACAGCCTCATTTCACGTGATGTTCCACAGAGTCCATGGATCTAAACGTGTTTTTCTCTTGGATACAAGAAATACTTTGGTGGAGCGTGTACGCGTTGGGTAATTCACTGCTGGGCGATGTAGGTTAATCATCTATTCACTTATCCTGATGGCAGAACTGTATGTCCAGTGGCTCTCTCTATCAATCTGTCCTCCAAACACATACTTTTGAAAGATACTCTAACAGAGTTCAGAAAACAGTACATTCCCGCTGAGGAAAACCTCATTTCTTCCTCTAGTAAAGAGAGCCCTCGCAGAAGTAGCTACATGGTGAAGGCAACTTTGTGAGAAACTCACTACTTATCAAGTGATTTTACTTCGGAGGAACTTAGAACACTTCAGATTTGTCACTGTTTACTAATAGAGAGTGATGCGCTAAAAGTCTTCAAATGTGATTTCACGTTCATATTCACTTAGACTATTTCAGTTCAGTTGAAAACTCCTTTGGAGCCTTGGAACGCAGTGCTTCTTTGGGCTACACTTTCCTCCTGTAACAAAGCTCTGGGGAAAACTACAACATTCTGGCTTACTCTGGTGGGTAAGCATGGATTGGTGCCTGGGCCTTCACTCATTGTCTGGCCGAAAGCTCATTTACCTAGTCTTTGCTAAGAAACAGACCCAAAAGAGACATTTTTGAAAAATACTTGAAAAGCATGGGTGAAAACAGTATATTTCCAGGGACATTACGCCCCTCAAACTTTCAACAGTAATGAACATTGAAAGAGCGTTGAAAGTGCCCCAGTCAGAGTTAGATTAACACACGTCTTTTACAAACCATGTTATCGCGCAGTGATTTCAAGGAGTTCTCATCATGTATACAAAGGAGAAAGGAACTTGGTGATGAACACTCAAACTCTAGCTTCAATTCTGTTGCACTTTCAAGAAACAGCCTCATTTCACGTGATGTTCCACAGAGTCCATGGATCTAAACGTGTTTTTCTCTTGGATACAAGAAATACTTTGGTGGAGCGTGTACGCGTTGGGTAATTCACTGCTGGGCGATGCAGGTTTAAGCATCTATTCACTTATCCTGATGGCAGAACTGTATGTCCAGTGGCTCCCTCTATCAATCTGTCCTACAAACACATACTTTTGAAAGATACTCTAACAGAGTTCAGAAAACAGTACATTCCCGCTGAGGAAAACCTCATTTCTTCCTCTAGTAAAGAGTGCCCTCGCATAAGTAGCTACATGGTGAAGGCAACTTTGTGAGAAACTCACTACTTATCAAGTGATTTTACTTCGGAGGAACTTAGAACACTTCAGATTTGTCACTGTTTACTAATAGAGAGTGATGTGCTAAATGTCTTCAAATGTGATTTCACGTTCATATTCACTTAGACTATTTCAGTTCAGTTGAAAACTCCTTTGGAGCCTTGGAACGCAGTGCTTCTTTGGGCTACACTTTCCTCCTGTAACAAAGCTCTGGGGAAAACTACAACATTCTGGCTTACTCTGGTGGGTAAGCATGGATTGGGGCCTGGGCCTTCACTCATTGTCTGGCCGAAAGCTCATTTACCTAGTCTTTGCTAAGAAACAGACCCAAAAGAGACATTTTTGAAAAATACTTGTAGAGCATCGGTGAAAACAGTATATTTCCAGGGACATTACGCCTCTCAGACTTTCAATGGTAATGAACATTGAAAGAGCGTTGAAAGTGCCCCAGTCAGAGTTAGATTAACACACGTCTTTTACAAACCATGTTATCGCGCAGTGATTTCAAGGAGTTCTCATCTTGTATACAAAGGAGAAAGGAACTTGGTGATGAACACTCAAACTCTAGCTTCAATTCTGTTGCACTTTCAAGAAACAGCCTCATTTCACGTGATGTTCCACAGAGTCCATGGATCTAAACGTGTTTTTCTCTTGGATACAAGAAATACTTTGGTGGAGCGTGTACGCGTTGGGTAATTCACTGCTGGGCGATGCAGGTTAAGCATCTATTCACTTATCCTGATGGCAGAACTGTATGTCCAGTGGCTCTCTCTATCAATCTGTCCTCCAAACACATACTTTTGAAAGATACTCTAACAGAGTTCAGAAAACAGTACATTCCCGCTGAGGAAAACCTCATTTCTTCCTCTAGTAAAGAGAGCCCTCGCATAAGTAGCTACATGGTGAAGGCAACTTTGTGAGAAACTCACTACTTATCAAGTGATTTTACTTCGGAGGAATTTAGAACACTTCAGATTTGTCACTGTTTACTAATAGAGAGTGATGCGC
>JBAWUR020000163.1:0-57125 GCA_038363175.2 Artibeus lituratus
GGATCCCCGTCGGGCCAGCTGGTTGACCCGGGAGGCCGCTCCACAACCGACCGAGCCCGGCCGGGCCGGCTTCCTGACCGGGCGGCCGCTCCACCACACCCCGAGCCGGGCCGGGCCGGCTGCTTTACCCCGGCGGCCGCTCCACCACAACCGGAGTCCCGCCGGGCCAGCTGGTTGACCCGGGCGGCCGCTCCACAACCGACCGAGTCCGGCCGGGCCGGCTGCTTTACCCCGGCGGCCGCTCCACCACAACCAAAGCCCCGCCGGCCCAGCTGGTTGACCCGGGCGGCCGCTCCAGAACCGACCGAGCCCGGCCGGGCCGGCTTCCTGACCCCGGCGGCCGCTCCACCACAACCCCAGTCCGGCCGGGCCGGCTGCTTTACCCCGGCGGCCGCTCCACCACAACCGGAAACCCGCCGGGCCAGCTGGTTGACCCGGGCGGCCGCTCCACCACAGACCGAGCCCGGCCGGGCCGGCCTCCTGTCCCGGGCGGCAGCTCCACCACACCCCGAGCCGGGCCGGGCCGGCTGCTTTACCCCGGCGCCCGCTCCACCACAGCCGGAGCCCCGCCGGGCCAGCTGGTTGACCCAGGCGGCCGCTCCACCACAGACCCAGCCCCGCCGGCCGGCCTCTTGACCCGGGCTGCCGCTCCATCACACCCCGAGCCCGGCCGGGCCGGCTGCTTTACCCCGGCGGCCGCTCCACCACAACCGGAGCCCCTCCGGGCCAGCTGGTTGACCCGGGCGTCCGCTCCATAACCGACCGAGCCCGGCCGGGCCGGCTGCCTGACCCGGGCGGCTGCTCCACCACACCCCGAGCCCGGCCGGGCCGGCTGCTTTACCCCGGCGGCCGCTCCACCACAACCGGAGCCCCGCCGGGCCAGCTGGTTGACCCGGGCGGCCGCTCCACAGCCGACCGAGCCCGGCCGGGCCCGCTTCCTGACCCGGGCGGCCGCTCCACCACACCCCGAGCCGGGCCGGGTCGGCTGCTTTACCCCGGCGGCCGCTCCACCACAATCGGAGCCCCGCCGGGCCAGCTGGTTGACCCGGGCGGCCGCTCAACAACCGACCGAGCCCGGCCGGGCCGGCTTCCTGACCCTGGCGGCCGCTCCACCACAACCCCATCCCGGCCAAGCCCGCTGCTTTACCCCGGCGGCCGCGGCACCACAAACGGATCCCCGCCGGGCCAGCTGGATGACCCGGGCGGCCGCTCCACCACAGACCGAGCATGGCCGGGCCGGCCTCCTGACCCGGGCGGCCGCTCCACCACACCCCCAGCCCGGCCGGGCCGGCTGCTTTACCCCGGCGGCCGCTCCACCACAACCCGAGCCCCGCCGGGCCAGCTGGTTGACCCGGGCGGCCGCTCCACAACCGACCGAGCCCGGCCGGGCCTGCCTCCTGACCCGGGCTGCCGCTCCACCACACCCCGAGCCCGGCCGGGCCGGCTGCTTTACCCCGGCGGCCGCTCCACCACAACCGGAGCCCCGCCGGGCCAGCTGGTTGACCCGGGAGCCGCTGCACAACCGACCGAGCTCGGCCGGGCCGGCTTCTTGACCCGAGCGGCCGCTCCACCACACCCCGAGCCCGGCCGGGCCGGCTGCTTTACCCCGGCGGCCGCTCCACCACAACCGGAGCCCCGCCGGTCCAGCTGGTTGACCCGGGCGGCCGCTCCACAACCGACCGAGCCCGGCCGGGCCGGCTTCCTGACCCGGGCGGCCGCTCCACCACACCCCGAGCCGGGCCGGGCCGGCTGCTTTACCCCGGCGGTCGCTCCACCACACGGAGCCCTGCCAGGCCAGCTGGTTGACCCGGGCGACCGCTCCACAACCGACCGAGCCCGGCCGGGCCGGCTTCCTGACCCCGGGGGCCGCTCCACCACAACCCCAGCCCGGCCGGGCCGGCTGCTTTACCCCGGCGGCCGCTCCACCACAACCGGCGCCCCGCCGGGCCAGCTGGTTGACCCGGGCGGCCGCTCCACAACCGACCGAGCACGGCCGGGCCGGCTTCCTGACCCGGGCGGCCGCTCCACCACACCCCGAGCCGGGCCGGGACGGCTGCTTTACCCCGGCGGTCGCTCCACCACAACCGGAGCCCTGCCGGGCCAGCTGGTTGACCCGGGCGAACGCTCCACAAACCGACCGAGCCCGGCCGGACCGGCTTCCTGACCCGGGCGGCCGCTCCACCACACCCCGAGCCGGGCCGGGTCGGCTGCTTTACCCGGCGGCCGCTCCACCACAACCCCAGCCCGGCCGGGCCGGCTGCTTTATCCCGGCGGCCGCTGCACCACAACCGGATCACCGCCGGGCCAGCTGGTTGACCCGGGCGGCCGCTCCACCACAGACCGAGCCTGCCCGGGCCGGCCTCCTGACCCGGGCGGCCGCTCCACCACACCCCCAGCCCGGCCGGGCCGGCTGCTTTACCCCGGCGGCCGCTCCACCACAACCGGAGCCCCGCCGGGCCAGCTGGTTGACCCGGGAGCCGCTCCACAACCGACCGAGCCCGGCCGGGCCGGCTTCCTGACCCGGGCGGCCGCTCCACCACACCCCGAGCCGGGCCGGGCCGGCTGTTTTACCTCGGCGGCCTCTCCACCACAACCGGAGCCCCGCCGGGCCAGCTGGTTGACCCGGGCGGCCGCTCCACCACAGACCCAGCCCCGCCGGGCCGGCCTCTTGACCCGGGCTGCCGCTCCACCACACCCCGAGCACGGCCGGGCCGGTTGCTTTACCCCGGCGGCCGCTCCACCATAACCGGAGCCCCGCCGGGCCAGCTGGTTGACCCGGGCGGCCGCTCCACAACCGACCGTGTCCGGCCGGGCCGGCTTCCTGACCCGGGCGGGCGCTCCACCACACCCCCAGCCCGGCCGGGCCGGCTGCTTTACCCCCGGCGGCAGCTCCACCACAACCGGTGCCCCGCCGGGCCAGCTGGCTGACCCGGGAGCAGCTCCACAACCGACCGAGCTCGGCCGGGCCGGCTTCCTGACCCGGGCGGCCGCTCCACCACACCCCGAGCCCGGCCGGGCCGGCTGCTTTACCCCGGCGGCCGCTCCACCACAACCGGAGCCACGCCGGGCCAGCTGGTTGACCCTGGCGGCCGCTCCACAACCGACCGAGCCCGGCCGAGCCGGCTTCCTGACCCGGGCGGCCGCTCCACCACACCCCGAGCCCGGCCGGGCCGGCTGCTTTACCCCGGCGGCCGCTCCACCACAACCGGATCCCCGACGGGCCAACTGGTTGACCCGGGCGGCCGCTCCACAACCGACCGAGCCCGGCCGGGCCGGCTTCCTGACCCGGGCGGCCGCTCCACCACACCCCGAGCCGGGCCGGGTCGGCTGTTTTACCCCGGCGGCCGTTCCACCACAACCGGAGCCCCGCCGGGCCAGCTGGTTGACCCGGGCGGCCGCTCCACCACAGACCGAGCCTGGCCGGGCCGGCCTCCTGACCCGGGCGGCCGCTCCACCACACCCCAAGCCCGGCCGGGCCGGCTGCTTTACCCCGGCGGCCGCTCCACCACAACCGGAGCCCCGCCGGGCCAGCTGGTTGAACCTGGCGGCCGCTCCACAAACGACCGAGCCCGGCCGGGCCGGCTTCCTGACCCGGGCGGCCGCTCCACCACACCCCGAGCCCGGCCGGGCAGGCTGCTTTACCCCGGCGGCCGCTCCACCACAACCGGATCCCCGCCGGGCCAGCTGGTTGACCCGGGCGGCCGCTCCACCACAGACCGAGCCCAGCCGGGCCGGCCTCCTGACCCGGGCGGCCGCTCCACCACACCACGAGCCCGGCCGGGCGGGCTGCTTTACCCCGGCGCCCGCTCCACCACAACCGGAGCCCCGCCGGGCCAGCCGGTTAACCCGGGCGGCCGCTCCACCACAGACCGAGCCCGACCGGGCAGGCCTCCGGACCCGGGCGGCCGCTCCACCACACCCCCAGCCCGGCCGGGCCGGCTGCTTTACCCCGGCGGTTGCTCCACCACAACCGGAGCGCCGCCGGGCCAGCTGGTTGACCCGGGCGGCCGCTCCACAACCGACCGAGCTCGCCCGGGCCGGCAGCTCGACTCGGGCGGCCGCTCCACCACACCCCGAGGCGGGCCGGGCCTGCTGCTTTACCCCGGGGGCCGCTCCACCACAACCGGAGCCCCGCCGGGCCAGGTGGTTGACCCGGGCGGCCGCTCCACCACAGACCGAGCCCGGCCGGTCCGGCCCATTGACCCGGGCGGGCGCTCCACCACACCCCGAGCCCGGCCGGGCCGGCTGCTTTACCCCGGCGGCCGCTCCACCACAACCGGAGCCCCGCCGGGCCAGCTGGTTGACCCGGGCGGCCGCTCCACAACCGACCGAGCTCGGCCGGGCCGGCTGCTCAACTCGGGCGGCCGCTCCACCACACCCCGAGCCGGGCCGGGCCGGCTGCTTTACCCCGAGGGCCGCTCCACCACAACCGGAGCCCCGCCGGGCCAGCTGGTTGACCCGGGCGACCGCTCCACCACAGACCGAGCCCGGCCGGGCCGGCCTCCTGACCCGGGCGGCCGCTCCACCACACCCCCAGGCCGGCCGGGCCGGCTGCTTTACCCCGGCGGCCGCTCCACCACAACCGGAGCCCCGCCTGGCCAGCTGGTTGACCCGGGCGGCCGCTCCACAACCGACCGAGCTCTGCCGGGCGGGCTTCCTGACCCGGGCGGCCGCTCCACCACACCCCGAGCCCGGCCGGGCCGGCTGCTTTACCCCGGCGGCCGCTCCACCACAACCGGAGCCCGGCCGGGCCAGCTGGTTGACCAGGGCGGCCGCTCCACCACAGACCGAGCTTGGCCGGGCCGGCCTCCTGACCCGGGCGGCCGCTCCACCACACCCCCAGCCCGGCCGGGCCGGCTGCTTTACCCCGGCGGCCGCTCCACCACAACCGGAGCCCCGCCGGGCCAGCTGGTTGACCCGGGCGGCCGCTCCACAACCGACCGAGCCCGGCCGGGCCGGCTTCCTGACCCCGGCGGCCGCTCCACCACACCCCGAACCTGGCCGGGCCGGCTGCTTTACCCCGGCGGCCGCTCCACCACAACCGGAGCCCCGCCGGGCCAGCTGGTTGACCCAGGCGGCCGCTCCACAAACGACCGAGCCCGGCCGGGCCGGCTTCCTGACCCGGGCGGCCGCTCCACCACACCCCGAGCCCGGCCGGGCCGGCTGCTTTACCCCGGCGGCCGCTCCACCACAACCGGAGTCCCGCCGGGCCAGCTGGTTGACCCGGGCGGCCGCTCCACAACCGACCGAGCCCGGCCGGGCCGGCTTCCTGATCCGGGCGGCCGCTCCACCACACCCCGAGCCGGGCCGGGCCGGCTGCTTTACCCCGGCTGCCGCTCCACCACAACCAGAGCCCCGCCGGGTTAGCTGGTTGACCCGGGCGGCCGCTCCACAACCGACCGAGCCCGGCCGGGCCGGCTTCCTGACCCGGGCGGCCGCTCCACCACACCCCGAGCCGGGCCGGGCCGGCTGCTTTACCCCGGCGGCCGCTTCACCACAACCGGAGCCCCGCCAGGCCAGCTGGTTGACCCGGGCGGCCGCTCCACAACCGACCGAGCCGGGCCGGGCCGGCTTCCTGACCCCGGCGGCCGCTCCACCACAACCCCAGCCCGGCCGGGCCGGCTGCTTTACCCCGGCTGCCGCTCCACCACAACCAGAGCCCCGCCGGTTTAGCTGGTTGACCCGGGCGGCCGCTCCACAACCGACCGAGCCCGGCCGGGCCGGCTTCCTGACCCGGGCGGCCGCTCCACCACAACCCGAGCCCGGCCGGGCCGGCTGCTTTACCCCGGCGGCCGCTCCACCACAACCGGAGCCCCGCCGGGCCAGCTGGTTGACCCGGCAGCCGCTCCACAACCGACCGAGCCCGGCCGGGCCGGCTTCCTGACCCGGGCGGCCGCTCCACCACACCCCGAGCCGGGCCGGGTCGGCTGCTTTACCCCGGCGGCCGCTCCACCACAACCGGAGCCCCGCCGGGCCAGCTGGTTGACCCGGGCGGCCGCTCCACCACAGACCGAGCCTGGCCGGGCCGGCCTCCTGACCCGGGCGGCCGCTCCACCACACCCCCAGCCCGGCCGGGCCGGCTGCTTTACCCCGGTGGCCGCTCCACCACAACCGGAGCCCCGCCAGGCCAGCTGGTTGACCCGGAAGCCACTCCACAACCGACCGAGCTCGGCCGGGCCGGCTTCTTGACCCGGGCGGCCGCTCCACCACACCCCGAGCCCGGCCGGGCCGGCTGCTTTACCCCGGCGGACGCTCCACCACAACCGGAGCCCCGCCGGGCCAGCTGGTTGACCCTGGCGGCCGCTCCACAACCGACCGAGCCCGGCCGGGCCGGCTTCCTGACCCGGGCGGCCGCTCCACCACACCCCGAGCCCGGCCGGGCCGGCTGCTTTACCCCGGCGGCCGCTCCACCACAACCGGATCCCCGCCGGGTCAGCTGGTTGACCCGGGCGGCCGCTCCACAACCGACCGAGCCCGGCCGGGCCGGCTTCCTGACCCGGGCGGCCGCTCCACCACACCCCGAGCCGGGCCGGGTCGGCTGCTTTACCCCGGCGGCCGCTCCACCACAACCGGAGCCCCGCCGGGCCAGCTGGTTGACCCGGGCGGCCGCTCCACAACCGACCGAACCCGGCCGGGCCGGCTTCCTGACCCCGGCGGCCGCTCCACCACACCCCCAGGCCGGCCGGGCCGGCTGCTTTACCCCGGCGGCCGCTCGACCACAACCGGAAACCCGCCGGGCCAGCTGGTTGACCCGGGCGGCCGCTCCACCACAGACCGAGCCTGGCCGGGCCGGCCTCCTGACCCGGGCGGCCGCTCCACCACACCCCAAGCCCGGCCGGGCCGGCTGCTTTACCCCGGCGGCCGCTCCACCACAAGCGGTGCCCCGCCGGGCCAGCTGGTTGACCCGGGCGGCCGCTCCACAACCGACCGAGCCCGGCCGGGCCTGCCTCCTGACCCGGGCTGCCGCTCCACCACACCACGAGCCCGGCCGGGCCGGCTGCTTTACCCCGGCGGCCGCTCCACCACAACCGGAGCCCCGCCGGGCCAGCTGGTTGACGCGGGAGCCGCTGCACAACCGACCGAGCTCGGCCGGACCGGCTTCTTGACCCGGGCGGCCGCTCCACCACACCCCGAGCCCGGCCGGGCCGGCTGCATTACCCCGGCGGCCGCTCCACCACAACCGGAGCCCCGCCGGGCCAGCTGGTTGACCCGGGCGGCCGCTCCACAACCGACCGAGCCCGGCCGGGCCGGCTTCCTGACCCGGGCGGCCGCTCCACCACACCCCGAGCCGGGCCGGGCCGGCTGCTTTACCCCGGCGGTCGCTCCACCACACGGAGCCCTGCCAGGCCAGCTGGTTGACCCGGGCGACCGCTCCACAACCGACCGAGCCCGGCCGGGCCGGCTTCCTGACCCCGGGGGCCGCTCCACCACACCCCCAGCCCGGCCGGGCCGGCTGCTTTACCCCGGCGGCCGCTCCACCACAACCGGAGCCCCGCCGGGCCAGCTGGTTGACCCGGGCGGCCGCTCCACAACCGACCGAGCACGGCCGGGCCGGCTTCCTGACCCGGGCGGCCGCTCCACCACACCCCGAGCCGGGCCGGGCCGGCTGCTTTACCCCGGCGGCCGCTCCACCACAACCGGAGCCCCGCCGGGCCAGCTGGTTGACCCGGGCGGCCGCTCCACAACCGACCGAGCTCGGCCGGGCCGGCTTCCTGACCCGGGCGGCCGCTCCACCACACCCCGAACCTGGCCGGGCCGGCTGCTTTACCCCGGCGGCCGCTCCACCACAACCGGAGCCCCGCCGGGCCAGCTGGTTGACCCAGGCGGCCGCTCCACAAACGACCGAGCCCGGCCGGGCCGGCTTCCTGACCCGGGCGGCCGCTCCACCACACCCCGAGCCCGGCCGGGCGGGCTGCTTTACCCCGGCGGCCGCTCCACCACAACCGGATCCCCGCCGGGCCAGCTGGTTGACCCGGGCGGCCGCTTCACAACCGACCGAGCCCGGCCGGGCCGGCTTCCTGACCCGGGCGGCCGCTCCACCACACCCCGAGCTGGGCCGGGCCGGCTGCTTTACCCCGGCTGCCGCTCCACCACAACCGGAGCCCCGCCGGGTTAGCTGGTTGACCCGGGCGGCCGCTCCACAACCGACCGAGTCCGGCCGGGCCGGCTTCCTGACCCGGGCGGCCGCTCCACCACACCCCGAGCCGGGCCGGGCCGGCTGCTTTACCCCGGCGGCCGCTTCACCACAACCTGATCCCCGCCAGGCCAGCTGGTTGACCCGGGCGGCCGCTCCACAACCGACCGAGCCGGGCCGGGCCGGCTTCCTGACCCCGGCGGCCGCTCCACCACAACCCCAGCCCGGCCGGGCCGGCTGCTTTACCCCGGCGGCCGCTGCACCACAACCTGATCCCCGCCGGGCCAGCTGGTTGACCCGGGCGGCCGCTCCACCACAGACCGAGCCCGGCCGGGCCGGCCTCCTGACCCGGGCGGCCGCTCCACCACACCCCCAGCCCGGCCGGGCCGGCTGCTTTACCCCGACGGCCGCTCCACCACAACAGGAGCCCCGCCGGGCCAGCTGGTTGACCCGGGCGGCTGCTCCACAACCGACTGAGCCCGGCCGGGCCTGCCTCCTGACCCGGGCTGCCGCTCCACCACACCCGAGCCCGGCCGGGCCGGCTGCTTGACCCCGGCCGCAGCTCCACCACAACCGGAGCCCCGCCGGGCCAGCTGGTTGACCCGGGAGCCGCTCCACAACCGACCGAGCTCGGCCGGGCCGGCTTCTTGACCCGGGCGGTCGCTCCACCACACCCCGAGCCCGGCCGGGCCGGCTGCTTTACCCCAGCGGCCGCTCCACCACAACCGGAGCCCCGCCGGGCCAGCTGGTTGACCCGGGCGGCCGCTCCACAACCGACCGAGCCCGGCCGGGCCGGCTTCCTGACCCGGGCGGCCGCTCCACCACACCCCGAGCCGGGCCGGGCCGGCTGCTTTACCCCGGCGGCCGCTCCACCACAACCGGATCCCCGCCGGGCCAGCTGGTTGACCCGGGCGGCCGCTCCACAACCGACCGAGCCCGGCCGGGCCGGCTTCCTGACCCGGGCGGCCGCTCCACCACACCCCGAGCCGGGCCGGGTCGGCTGCTTTACCCCGGCGGCCGCTCCACCACAACCGGAGCCCGGCCGGGCCAGCTGGTTGACCCGGGCGGCCGCTCCACAACCGACCGAGCCTGGCCGGGCCGGCCTCCTGACCCGGGCGGCCGCTCCACCACACCCCCAGGCCGGCCGGGCCGGCTGCTTTACCCGGGCGGCCGCTCCACCACAACCGGAGCCCCGCCGGGCCAGCTGGTTGACCCGGGTGCCGCTCCACAACCGATTGAGCCCGGCCGGGCCGGCTTCCTGACCCGGGCGGCCGCTCCACCACACCCCGAGCCGGGCCGGGCCGGCTGCTTTACCCCGGCGGCCGCTCCACCACAACCGGAGCCCCGCCGGGCCAGCTGGTTGACCCGGGCGGCCGCTCCACAACCGACCGAGCTCGGCCGGGCCGGCTTCCTGACCCGGGCGGCCGCTCCACCACACCCCGAACCTGGCCGGGCCGGCTGCTTTACCCCGGCGGCCGCTCCACCACAACCGGAGCCCCGCCGGGCCAGCTGGTTGACCCAGGCGGCCGCTCCACAAACGACCGAGCCCGGCCGGGCCGGCTTCCTGACCCGGGCGGCCGCTCCACCACACCCCGAGCCCGGCCGGGCGGGCTGCTTTACCCCGGGGGCCGCTCCACCACAACCGGATCCCCGCCGGGCCAGCTGGTTGACCCGGGCGGCCGCTTCACAACCGACCGAGCCCGGCCGGGCCGGCTTCCTGACCCGGGCGGCCGCTCCACCACACCCCGAGCTGGGCCGGGCCGGCTGCTTTACCCTGGCTGCCGCTCCACCACAACCGGAGCCCCGCAGGGTTAGCTGGTTGACCCGGGCGGCCGCTCCACAACCGACCGAGTCCGGCCGGGCCGGCTTCCTGACCCGGGCGGCCGCTCCACCACACCCCGAGCCGGGCCGGGCCGGCTGCTTTACCCCGGCGGCCGCTTCACCACAACCTGATCCCCGCCAGGCCAGCTGGTTGACCCGGGCGGCCGCTCCACAACCGACCGAGCCGGGCCGGGCCGGCTTCCTGACCCCGGCGGCCGCTCCACCACAACCCCAGCCCGGCCGGGCCGGCTGCTTTACCCCGGCGGCCGCTGCACCACAACCTGATCCCCGCCGGGCCAGCTGGTTGACCCGGGCGGCCGCTCCACCACAGACCGAGCCTGGCCGGGCCGGCCTCCTGACCCGGGCGGCCGCTCCACCACACCCCCAGCCCGGCCGGGCCGGCTGCTTTACCCCGGCGGCCGCTCCACCACAACAGGAGCCCCGCCGGGCCAGCTGGTTGACCCGGGCGGCTGCTCCACAACCGACTGAGCCCGGCCGGGCCTGCCTCCTGACCCGGGCTGCCGCTCCACCACACCCGAGCCCGGCCGGGCCGGCTGCTTGACCCCGGCCGCAGCTCCACCACAACCGGAGCCCCGCCGGGCCAGCTGGTTGACCCGGGAGCCGCTCCACAACCGACCGAGCTCGGCCGGGCCGGCTTCTTGACCCGGGCGGTCGCTCCACCACACCCCGAGCCCGGCCGGGCCGGCTGCTTTACCCCAGCGGCCGCTCCACCACAACCGGAGCCCCGCCGGGCCAGCTGGTTGACCCGGGCGGCCGCTCCACAACCGACCGAGCCCGGCCGGGCCGGCTTCCTGACCCGGGCGGCCGCTCCACCACACCTTGAGCCGGGCCGGGGCGGCTGCTTTACCCCGGCGGCCGCTCCACCACAACCGGATCCCCGCCGGGCCAGCTGGTTGACCCGGGCGGCCGCTCCACAACCGACCGAGCCCGGCCGGGCCGGCTTCCTGACCCGGGCGGCCGCTCCACCACACCCCGAGCCGGGCCGGGTCGGCTGCTTTACCCCGGCGGCCGCTCCACCACAACCGGAGCCCGGCCGGGCCAGCTGGTTGACCCGGGCGGCCGCTCCACAACCGACCGAGCCTGGCCGGGCCGGCCTCCTGACCCGGGCGGCCGCTCCACCACACCCCCAGGCCGGCCGGGCCGGCTGCTTTACCCGGGCGGCCGCTCCACCACAACCGGAGCCCCGCCGGGCCAGCTGGTTGACCCGGGTGCCGCTCCACAACCGATTGAGCCCGGCCGGGCCGGCTTCCTGACCCGGGCGGCCGCTCCACCACACCCCGAGCCCGGCCGGGCCGGCTGCTTTACCCCGGCGGCCGCTCCACCACAACCGGAGCCCCGCCGGGCCAGCTGGTTGACCCGGGCGGCCGCTCAACAACCGACCGAGCCCGGCCGGGCCGGCTTCCTGACCCGGGCGGCCGCTCCACCACACCCCGAGCCGGGCCAGGTCGGCTGCTTTACCCCCGGCGGCCGCTCCACCACAACGGGAGCCCCGCCGGGCCAGCTGGTTGACCCGGGCGGCCGCTCCACCACAGACCGAGCCTGGCCGGGCCGGCCTCCTGACCCGGGCGGCCGCTCCACCACACCCCCAGCCCGGCCAGGCCGGCTGCTTTACCCCGCGGCCGCTCCACCACAACCGGAGCCCCGCCGGGTCAGCTGGTTGACCCGGGAGCCGCTCCACAACCGATTGAGCCCGGCCGGGCCGGCTTCCTGACCCGGGCGGCCGCTCCACCACACCCCGAGCCCGGCCGGGCCGGCTGCTTTACCCCGGCGGCCGCTCCATCACAACCGGAGCCCCGCCGGGCCAGCTGGTTGACCCGCGCGGCCGCTCCACAACCGACCGAGTCCGGCCGGGCCGGCTTCCTGACCCGGGCGGCCGCTCCACCACAACCCCAGCACGGCCGGGCCGGCTGCTTTACCCCGGTGGCCGCTCCACCACAACCGGAGACCCGCCGGGCCAGCTGGTTGACCCGGGCGGCCGCTCCACCACAGACCGAGTTTGGCCGGGCCGGCCTCCTGACCCGGGCGGCCGCTCCACCACACCCCGAGCCCGGCCGAGCCGGCTGCTTTACCCCGGCGGCCGCTCCACCACAACCGGAGCCCCGCCGGGCGAGCTGGCTGACCCGGGAGCCGCTCCACAACCGACCGAGCTCGCCCGGGCCGGCTTCCTGACCCGGGCGGCCGCTCCACCACACCCCGAGCCCGGCCGGGCCGGCTGCTTTACCCCGGCTGCCGCTCCACCACACCCCGAGCCCGGCCGGGCCGGCTGCTTTACCCCGGCGGCCGCTCCACCACAACCGGAGCCCCGCCGGGCCAGCTGGTTGACCCGGGCGTCCGCTCCATAACCGACCGAGCCCGGCCGGGCCGCTGCCTGACCCGGGCGGCTGCTCCACCACACCCCGAGCCCGGCCGGGCCGGCTGCTTTACCCCGGCGGCCGCTCCACCACAACCGGAGCCCCGCCGGGCCAGCTGGTTGACCCGGGCGGCCGCTCCACAGCCGACCGAGCCCGGCCGGGCCGGCTTCCTGACCCGGGCGGCCGCTCCACCACACCCCGAGCCGGGCCGGGTCGGCTGCTTTACCCCGGCGGCCGCTCCACCAGCAATCGGAGCCCCGCCGGGCCAGCTGGTTGACCCGGGCGGCCGCTCCACCACAGACCGAGCCTGGCCGGGCCGGCCTCCTGACTCGGGCGGCCGCTCCACCACACCCCCAGCCCGGCCGGGCCGGCTGCTTTACCCCGGCGGCCGCTCCACCACAACCGGATCCCCGCCGGCCCAGCTGTTGACCCGGGCGGCCGCTCCACAACCGACGAGCCCGGCCGGGCCGGCTTCCTGACCCGGGCGACCGCTCCACCAGACCCCGAGCCGGGCCGGGCCGGCTGCTTTACCCCGGCGGCCGCTCCACCACAACCGGAGCCCCGCCGGGCCAGCTGGTTGACCCTGGCGGCCGCTCCACAAACGACCGAGCCCGGCCGGGCCGGCCTCCTGACCCGGGCGGCCGCCTCCACCACACCCCGACCACGGCCGGGGCCGGCTGCTTTACCCCGGCGGCCCGCTCCACCACAACCGGATCCCCGCCGGGCCAGCTGGTTGACCCGGGCGTCCGCTCCATAACCGACCGAGCCCGGCCGGGCCGGCTGCCTGACCCGGGCGGCTGCTCCACCACACCCCGAGCCCGGCCGGGCCGGCTGCTTTACCCGGCGGCCGCTCCACCACAACCGGAGCCCCGCCGGGCCAGCTGGTTGACCCGGGCGGCCGCTCCACAGCCGACCGAGCCCGGCCGGGCCGGCTTCCTGACCCGGGCGGCCGCTCCACCACACCCCGAGCCGGGCCGGGTCGGCTGCTTTACCCCGGCGGCCGCTCCACCACAATCGGAGCCCCGCCGGGCCAGCTGGTTGACCCGGGCGGCCGCTCCACCACAGACCGAGCCTGGCCGGGCCGGCCTCCTGACCCGGGCGGGCCGCTCCACCACACCCCCAGGCCGGCCTGGCCGGCTGCTTTACCCCGGCGGCCGCTCCACCACAACCGGAGCCCCGCCTGGCCAGCTGGTTGACCCGGGCGGCCGCTCCACAACCGACCGAGCTCTGCCGGGCGGGCTTCCTGACCCGGGCGGCCGCTCCACCACACCCCGAGCCCGGCCGGGCCGGGTGCTTTACCCCGGCGGCCGCTCCACCACAACCGGAGCCCGGCCGGGCCAGCTGGTTGACCAGGGCGGCCGCTCCACCACAGACCGAGCTTGGCCGGGCCGGCCTCCTGACCCGGGCGGCCGCTCCACCACACCCCCAGCCCGGCCGGGCCGGCTGCTTTACCCCGGCGGCCGCTCCACCACAACCGGAGCCCCGCCGGGCCAGCTGGTTGACCCGGGCGGCCGCTCCACAACCGACCGAGCCCGGCCGGGCCGGCTTCCTGACCCCGGCGGCCGCTCCACCACAACCCCAGCCCGGCCGGGCCGGCTGCTTTACCCCGGCGGCCGCTCCACCACAACCGGAGACCCGCCGGGCCAGCTGGTTGACCCGGGCGGCCGCTCCACCACAGACCGGCCTCCTGACCCGGGCGGCCGCTCCACCACACCCCAAGCCCGGCCGGGCCGGCTGCTTTACCCCGGCGGCCGCTCCACCACAACCGGAGCCCCCACCGGGCCAGCTGGTTGACCCGGGCGGCCGCTCCACAACCGACCGAGCTCGGCCGGGCCGGCTTCCTGACCCGGGCGGCCGCTCCACCACACCCCGAACCTGGCCGGGCCGGCTGCTTTACCCCGGCGGCCGCTCCACCACAACCGGAGCCCCGCCGGGCCAGCTGGTTGACCCAGGCGGCCGCTCCACAAACGACCGAGCCCGGCCGGGCCGGCTTCCTGACCCGGGCGGCCGCTCCACCACACCCCGAGCCCGGCCGGGCCGGCTGCTTTACCCCGGCGGCCGCTCCACCACAACCGCAGTCCCGCCGGGCCAGCTGGTTGACCCGGGCGGCCGCTCCACAACCGACCGAGCCCGGCCGGGCCGGCTTCCTGATCCGGGCGGCCGCTCCACCACACCCCGAGCCGGCCGGGCCGGCTGCTTTACCCCGGCTGCCGCTCCACCACAACCAGAGCCCCGCACGGGTTAGCTGGTTGACCCGGGCGGCCGCTCCACAACCCGACCGAGCCCGGCCGGGCCGGCTTCCTGACCCGGGCGGCCGCTCCACCACACCCACGAGCCGGGGCCGGGCCGGCTGCTTTACCCCGGCGGCCGCTTCACCACAACCGGAGCCCCGCCAGGCCAGCTGGTTGACCCGGGCGGCCGCTCCACAACCGACCGAGCCGTGCCGGGCCGGCTTCCTGACCCCGGCGGCCGCTCCACCACAACCCCAGCCCGGCCGGGCCGGCTGCTTTACCCCGGCTGCCGCTCCACCACAACCAGAGCCCCGCCGGTTTAGCTGGTTGACCCGGGCGGCCGCTCCACAACCGACCCGAGCCCCGGCCGGGGCCGGCTTCCTGACCCGGGGCGGCCGCTCCACCACAACCCGAGCCCGGCCGGGCCCGGCTGCTTTACCCCGGCGGCCGCTCCACCACAACCGGAGCCCCGCCGGGCCAGCTGGTTGACCCGGCAGCCGCTCCACAACCGACCGCCCCGGCCGGGCCGGCTTCCTGACCCGGGCGGCCGCTCCACCACACCCCCGAGCCGGGCCGGGTCGGCTGCTTTACCCCCGGCGGCCGCTCCACCACAACCGGAGCCCCGCCGGGCCAGCTGGTTGACCCGGGCGGCCGCTCCACCACAGACCGAGAGCCTGGCCGGGCCGGCCTCCTGACACGGGCGGCCCGCTCCACCACACCCCCAGCCCGGCCGGGCCGGCTGCTTTACCCCGGTGGCCGCTCCACCACAACCGGAGCCCCGCCGGGCCAGCTGGTTGACCCGGAAGCCACTCCACAACCGACCGAGCTCGGCCGGGCCGGCTTTCTTGACCCGGGCGGCCCGCTCCACCACACCCCGAGCCCCGGCCGGGCCGGCTGCTTTACCCCGGCGGACGTTCCACCACAACCGGAGCCCCGCCGGGCCAGCTGGTTGACCCTGGCGGCCGCTCCACAACCGACCGAGCCCGGCCGGGCCGCTTCCTGACCCGGGCGGCCGCTCCACCACACCCCGAGCCCGGCCGGGCCGGCTGCTTTACCCCGGCGGCCGCTCCACCACAACCGGATCCCCGCCGGGTCAGCTGGTTGACCCGGGGCGGCCGCTCCACAACCGACCGAGCCCGGCCGGGCCGGCTTCCTGACCCGGGCGGCCGCTCCACCACACCCCGAGCCGGGCCGGGTCGGCTGCTTTACCCCGGCGGCCGCTCCACCACAACCGGAGCCCCGCCGGGCCAGCTGGTTGACCCGGGCGGCCGCTCCACAACCCGACCGAGCCCGGCCGGGCCGGCTTCCTGACCCCGGCGGCCGCTCCACCACACCCCAGGCCGGCCGGGCCGGCTGCTTTACCCCGGCGGCGCCGCTCGACCACAACCGGAAACCCGCCGGGCCAGCTGGTTGACCCGGGCGGGCCGCTCCACCACAGACCGAGCCTGGCCGGGCCGGCCTCCTGACCCGGGCGGCCGCTCCACCACACCCCAAGCCCGGCCGGGCCGGCTGCTTTACCCCGGCGGCCGCTCCACCACAAGCGGTGCCCCGCCGGGCCAGCTGGTTGACCCGGGCGGCCGCTCCACAACCGACCGAGCCCGGCCGGGCCTGCCTCCTGACCCGGGCTGCCGCTCCACCACACCACGAGCCCGGCCGGGCCGGCTGCTTTACCCCGGCGGCCGCTCCACCACAACCGGATCCCCGCCGGGCCAGCTGGTTGACCCGGGCGGCCGCTCCACAACCGACCGAGCCCGCCGGGCCGGCTTCCTGACCCGGGCGGCCGCTCCACCACACCCCGAGCCGGGCCGGGTCGGCTGCTTTACCCCGGCGGCCGTTCCACCACAACCGGAGCCCCCGCCGGGCCAGCTGGTTGACCCGGGCGGCCGCTCCACCACAGACCGAGCCTGGCCGGGCCGGCCTCCTGACCCGGGCGGCCCGTCTCCACCACACCCCCAAGCCCGGCCGAGGCCGGCTGCTTTACCCCGGCGGCCGCTCCACCACAACCGGAGCCCCGCCGGGCCAGCTGGTTGACCCGGGCGGCCGCTCCACAACCGACCGAGCTCGGGCCGGGCCGGCTTCCTGACCCGGGCGGCCGCTCCACCACACCCCGAGCCCGGCCGGGCCGGCTGCTTTACCCCGGCGGCCGCTCCACCACAACCGGAGCCCCGCCAGGCCAGCTGGTTGACCCGGGCGGCCGCTCCACAACCGACCGAGCTCGGCCGGGCCGGCTTCCTGACCCGGGCGGCCGCTCCACCACACCCCGAGCCCGGCCGGGCCGGCTGCTTTACCCCGGCGGCCGCTGCACCACAACCGGAGCCCCGCCGGGCCAGCTGGTTGACCCTGGCGGCCGCTCCACAAACGACCGAGCCCGGCCGGGCCGGCTTCCTGACCCGGGCGGCCGCTCCACCACACCCCGAGCCCGGCCGGGCGGGCTGCTTTACCCCGGCGGCCGCTCCACCACAACCGGAGCCCCGCCGGGCCAGCTGGTTGACCCGGGCGGCCGCTCCACCACAGACCCAGCCCGGCCGGGCCCGCCTCCTGACCCGGGCGGCCGCTCCACCACACCCCAAGCCCGGCCGGGCCGGCTGCTTTACCCCGGCGGCCGCTCCACCACAACCGGAGCCCCGCCGGGCCAGCTGGTTGACCCGGGCGGCCGTTCCACAACCGACTGAAGTCGGCCGGGCCGGCTTCCTGACCCGGGCGGGCCGCTCCACCACACCCCGAGCCCGGGCGGGCGGGCTGCTTTACCCTGGCGGCCGCTCCACCACAACCGGAGCCCCGCCGGGCCAGCTGGTTGACCCGCGCGGCCGCTCCACAACCGACCGAGCCCGGCCGGGCCAGCTTCCTGACCCGGGCGGCCGCTCCACCACACCTAAGCCCGGCCGGGCGGGCTGCTTTACCCCGGCGGCCGCTCCACCACAACCGGAGCCCCGCCGGGCCAGCTGGTTGACCCGGGCGGCCGCTCCACAACCGACCGAGCCCGGCCGGGCCGGCTTCCTGACCCGGGCGGCCGCTCCACCACACCCCGAGCCCGGCCGGGCCGGCTGCTTTACCCCGGCGGCCGCTCCACCACAACCGGAGCCCCGCCGGGCCAGCTGGTTGACCCGGGAGCCGCTGCACAACCGACCGAGCTCGGCCGGGCCGGCTTCTTGACCCGGGGCGGCCGCTCCACCACACCCCGAGCCCGGCCGGGCCGGCTGCTTTACCCCGGCGGCCGCTCCACCACAACCGGAGCCCCGCCGGGCCAGCTGGTTGACCCGGGCGGCCGCTCCACAACCGACCGAGCTCGGCCGGGCCGGCTTCCTGACCCGGGCGGCCGCTCCACCACACCCCGAGCCCGGCCGGGCCGGCTGCTTTACCCCGGCGGCCGCTCCACCACAACCGGAGCCCCGCCGGGCCAGCTGGTTGACCCGGGCGGCCGCTCCACAAACGACCGAGCCCGGCCGGGCCGGCTTCCTGACCCGGGCGGCCGCTCCACCACACCCCGAGCCGGGCCGGGTCGGCTGCTTTACCCCCGGCGGCCGCTCCACCACAACCGGAGCCCCGCCGGGCCAGCTGGTTGACCCGGGCGGCCGCTCCACAACCGACCGAGCCCGGCCGGGCCGGCTTCCTGACCCCGGCGGCCGCTCCACCACAACCCCAGCCCGGCCGGGCCTGCTGCTTTACCCCGGCGGCCGCTCCACCACAACCGGAAACCCGCCGGGCCAGCTGGTTGACCCGGGCGGCCGCTCCACAACCGACCGAGCCCGGCCGGGCCGGCTTCCTGACCCGGGCGGCCGCTCCACCACACCCCGAACCCGGCCGGGCCGGCTGCTTTACCCCGGCGGCCGCTCCACCACAACCGGACCCCGCCGGGCCAGCTGGTTGACCCGGGCGGCAGCTCCACAACCGACCGAGCCCGGCCGGGCCGGCTTCCTGACCCGGGCGGCCGCTCCACCACACCCCGAACCCGGCCGGGCCGGCTGCTTTACCCCGGCGGCCGCTCCACCACAACCGGAGCCCCGCAGGGCCAGCTGGTTGACCCGGGCGGCCACTCCACCACAGACCGAGCCTGGCCGGGCCGGCCTCCTGACCCGGGCGGCCGCTCCACCACACCCCCAGCCCGGCCGGGCCGGCTGCTTTACCCCGGCGGCCGCTCCACCACAACCGGAGCCCCGCCGGGACAGCTGGTTGACCCGGAAGCCACTCCACAACCGACCGAGCTCGGCCGGGCCGGCTTCTTGACCCGGGCGGCCGCTCCACCACACCCCGAACCCGGCCGGGCCGGCTGCTTTACCCCGGCGGCCGCTCCACCACAACCGGAGCCCCGCCGGGCCAGCTGGTTGACCCTGGCGGCCGCTCCACAACCGACCGAGCCCGGACGAGCCGGTTTCCTGACCCGGGCGGCCGCTCCACCACACCCCGAGCCCGGCCGGGCTGGCTGCTTTACCCCGGCGGCCGCTCCACCACAACCGGATCCCCGCCGGGCCAGCTGGTTGACCCGGGCGGCCGCTCCACAACCGACCGAGCCCGGCCGGGCCGGCTTCCTGACCCGGGCGGCCGCTCCACCACACCCCGAGCCGGGCCGGGTCGGCTGCTTTACCCCGGCGGCCGTTCCACCACAACCGGAGCCCCGCCGGGCCAGCTGGTTGACCCGGGCGGCCGCTCCACCACAGACCGAGCCTGGCCGGGCCGGCCTCCTGACCCGGGCGGCCACTCCACCACACCCCAAGCCCGGCCGGGCCGGCTGCTTTACCCCGGCGGCCGCTCCACCACAACCGGAGCCCCGCCGGGCCAGCTGGTTGACCCTGGCGGCCGCTCCACAAACGACCGAGCCCGGCCGGGCCGGCTTCCTGACCCGGGCGGCCGCTCCACCACACCCCGAGCCCGGCCGGGCAGGCTGCTTTACCCCGGCGGCCGCTCCACCACAACCGGATCCCCGCCGGGCCAGCTGGTTGACCCGGGCGGCCGCTCCACAACCGACCGAGCCCGGCCGGGCCGACTTCCTGACCCGGGCGGGCGCTACACCACACCCCGAGCCGGGCCGGGTCGGCTGCTTTACCCCGGCGGCCGCTCCACCACAACCGGAGCCCCGCCGGTCCGGCTGGTTGACCCGGGCGTCCGCTCCACAACCGACCGAGCCGGGCCGGGCCGGCTGCCTGACCCGGGCGGCCGCTCCACCACACCCCGAGCCCGGCCGGGCCGGCTGCTTTACCCCGGCGGCCGCTCCACCACAACCGGAGCCCCGCCGGGCCAGCTGGTTGACCCGGGCGGCCGCTCCACAACCGACCGAGCCCGGCCGGGCCGGCTTCCTGACCCGGGCGGCCGCTCCACCACACCCCGAGCCGGGCCGGGTCGGCTGCTTTACCCCGGCGGCCGCTCCACCACAATCGGAGCCCCGCCGGGCCAGCTGGTTGACCCGGGCGGCCGCTCCACAACCGACCGAGCCCGGCCGGGCCGGCTTCCTGACCCCGGCGGCCGCTCCACCACACCCCGAGCCGGGCCGGGTCGGCTGCTTTACCCCGTCGGCCGCTGCACCACAAACGGATCCCCGCCGGGCCAGCTGGTTGACCCGGGCGGCCGCTCCACCACAGACCGAGCCTGGCCGGGCCGGCCTCCTGACCCGGGCGGCCGCTCCACCACACCCCCAGCCCGGCCGGGCCGGCTGCTTTACCCCGGCGGCCGCTCCACCACAACCGGAGCCCCGCCGGGCCAGCTGGTTGACCCGGGCGGCCGCTCCACAACCGACCGAGCCCGGCCGGGCCTGCCTCCTGACCCGGGCTGCCGCTCCACCACACCCCGAGCCCGGCCGGGCCGGCTGCTTTACCCCGGCGGCCGCTCCACCACAACCGGAGCCCCGCCGGGCCAGCTGGTTGACCCGGGAGCCGCTGCACAACCGACCGAGCTCGGCCGGGCCGGCTTCTTGACCCGGGCGGCCGCTCCACCACACCCCGAGCCCGGCCGGGCCGGCTGCTTTACCCCGGCGGCCGCTCCACCACAACCGGAGCCCCGCCGGGCAAGCTGGTTGACCCGGGCGGCCGCTCCACAACCGACCGAGCCTGGCCGGGCCGGCTTCCTGACCCGGGCGGCCGCTCCACCACACCCCGAGCCGGGCCGGGCCGGCTGCTTTACCCCGGCGGTCGCTCCACCACACGGAGCCCTGCCAGGCCAGCTGGTTGACCCGGGCGACCGCTCCACAACCGACCGAGCCCGGCCGGGCCGGCTTCCTGACCCCGGGGGCCGCTCCACCACAACCCCAGCCCGGCCGGGCCGGCTGCTTTACCCCGGCGGCCGCTCCACCACAACCGGAGCCCCGCCGGGCCAGCTGGTTGACCCCGGCGGCCGCTCCACAACCGACCGAGCACTGCCGGGCCGGCTTCCTGACCCGGGCGGCCGCTCCACCACACCCCGAGCCGGGCCGGGCCGGCTGCTTTACCCAGGCGGTCGCTCCACCACAACCGGAGCCCTGCCTGGCCAGCTGGTTGACCCGGGCGACCGCTCCACAACCGACCGAGCCCGGCCGGGCCGGCTTCCTGACCCGGGCGGCCGCTCCACCACACCCCGAGCCGGGCCGGGTCGGCTGCTTTACCCCGGCGGCCGCTCCACCACAACCCCAGCCCGGCCGGGCCGGCTGCTTTACCCCGGCGGCCGCTGCACCACAACCGGATCCCCGCCGGGCCAGCTGGTTGACCCGGGCTGCCGCTCCACCACAGACCGAGCCGGGCCGGGCCGGCCTCCTGACCCGGGCGGCCGCTCCACCACACCCCCAGCCCGGCCGGGCCGGCTGCTTTACCCCGGCGGCAGCTCCACCACAACCGGAGCCCCGCCGGGCCAGCTGGCTGACCCGGGAGCCGCTCCACAACCGACCGAGCTCGGCCGGGCCGGCTTCCTGACCCGGGCGGCCGCTCCACCACACCTTGAGCCCGGCCGGGCCGGCTGCTTTACCCCGGCGGCCGCTCCACCACAACCGGAGCCCCGCCGGGCCAGCTGGTTGACCCGGGCGGCCGCTCCACAACCGACCGAGCCCGGCCGGGCCGGCTTCCTGACCCGGGCGGCCGCTCCACCACACCCCGAGCCCGGCCGGGCCGGCTGCTTTACCACGGCAGCCGCTCCACCACAACCGGATCCCCGTCGGGCCAGCTGGTTGACCCGGGAGGCCGCTCCACAACCGACCGAGCCCGGCCGGGCCGGCTTCCTGACCGGGCGGCCGCTCCACCACACCCCGAGCCGGGCCGGGCCGGCTGCTTTACCCCGGCGGCCGCTCCACCACAACCGGAGTCCCGCCGGGCCAGCTGGTTGACCCGGGCGGCCGCTCCACAACCGACCGAGTCCGGCCGGGCCGGCTGCTTTACCCCGGCGGCCGCTCCACCACAACCAAAGCCCCGCCGGCCCAGCTGGTTGACCCGGGCGGCCGCTCCAGAACCGACCGAGCCCGGCCGGGCCGGCTTCCTGACCCCGGCGGCCGCTCCACCACAACCCCAGTCCGGCCGGGCCGGCTGCTTTACCCCGGCGGCCGCTCCACCACAACCGGAAACCCGCCGGGCCAGCTGGTTGACCCGGGCGGCCGCTCCACCACAGACCGAGCCCGGCCGGGCCGGCCTCCTGTCCCGGGCGGCAGCTCCACCACACCCCGAGCCGGGCCGGGCCGGCTGCTTTACCCCGGCGCCCGCTCCACCACAGCCGGAGCCCCGCCGGGCCAGCTGGTTGACCCAGGCGGCCGCTCCACCACAGACCCAGCCCCGCCGGCCGGCCTCTTGACCCGGGCTGCCGCTCCATCACACCCCGAGCCCGGCCGGGCCGGCTGCTTTACCCCGGCGGCCGCTCCACCACAACCGGAGCCCCTCCGGGCCAGCTGGTTGACCCGGGCGTCCGCTCCATAACCGACCGAGCCCGGCCGGGCCGGCTGCCTGACCCGGGCGGCTGCTCCACCACACCCCGAGCCCGGCCGGGCCGGCTGCTTTACCCCGGCGGCCGCTCCACCACAACCGGAGCCCCGCCGGGCCAGCTGGTTGACCCGGGCGGCCGCTCCACAGCCGACCGAGCCCGGCCGGGCCCGCTTCCTGACCCGGGCGGCCGCTCCACCACACCCCGAGCCGGGCCGGGTCGGCTGCTTTACCCCGGCGGCCGCTCCACCACAATCGGAGCCCCGCCGGGCCAGCTGGTTGACCCGGGCGGCCGCTCAACAACCGACCGAGCCCGGCCGGGCCGGCTTCCTGACCCTGGCGGCCGCTCCACCACAACCCCATCCCGGCCAAGCCCGCTGCTTTACCCCGGCGGCCGCGGCACCACAAACGGATCCCCGCCGGGCCAGCTGGATGACCCGGGCGGCCGCTCCACCACAGACCGAGCATGGCCGGGCCGGCCTCCTGACCCGGGCGGCCGCTCCACCACACCCCCAGCCCGGCCGGGCCGGCTGCTTTACCCCGGCGGCCGCTCCACCACAACCCGAGCCCCGCCGGGCCAGCTGGTTGACCCGGGCGGCCGCTCCACAACCGACCGAGCCCGGCCGGGCCTGCCTCCTGACCCGGGCTGCCGCTCCACCACACCCCGAGCCCGGCCGGGCCGGCTGCTTTACCCCGGCGGCCGCTCCACCACAACCGGAGCCCCGCCGGGCCAGCTGGTTGACCCGGGAGCCGCTGCACAACCGACCGAGCTCGGCCGGGCCGGCTTCTTGACCCGAGCGGCCGCTCCACCACACCCCGAGCCCGGCCGGGCCGGCTGCTTTACCCCGGCGGCCGCTCCACCACAACCGGAGCCCCGCCGGTCCAGCTGGTTGACCCGGGCGGCCGCTCCACAACCGACCGAGCCCGGCCGGGCCGGCTTCCTGACCCGGGCGGCCGCTCCACCACACCCCGAGCCGGGCCGGGCCGGCTGCTTTACCCCGGCGGTCGCTCCACCACACGGAGCCCTGCCAGGCCAGCTGGTTGACCCGGGCGACCGCTCCACAACCGACCGAGCCCGGCCGGGCCGGCTTCCTGACCCCGGGGGCCGCTCCACCACAACCCCAGCCCGGCCGGGCCGGCTGCTTTACCCCGGCGGCCGCTCCACCACAACCGGCGCCCCGCCGGGCCAGCTGGTTGACCCGGGCGGCCGCTCCACAACCGACCGAGCACGGCCGGGCCGGCTTCCTGACCCGGGCGGCCGCTCCACCACACCCCGAGCCGGGCCGGGACGGCTGCTTTACCCCGGCGGTCGCTCCACCACAACCGGAGCCCTGCCGGGCCAGCTGGTTGACCCGGGCGAACGCTCCACAACCGACCGAGCCCGGCCGGACCGGCTTCCTGACCCGGGCGGCCGCTCCACCACACCCCGAGCCGGGCCGGGTCGGCTGCTTTACCCGGCGGCCGCTCCACCACAACCCCAGCCCGGCCGGGCCGGCTGCTTTATCCCGGCGGCCGCTGCACCACAACCGGATCACCGCCGGGCCAGCTGGTTGACCCGGGCGGCCGCTCCACCACAGACCGAGCCTGCCCGGGCCGGCCTCCTGACCCGGGCGGCCGCTCCACCACACCCCCAGCCCGGCCGGGCCGGCTGCTTTAACCCCGGCGGCCGCTCCACCACAACCGGAGCCCCGCCGGGCCAGCTGGTTGACCCGGGAGCCGCTCCACAACCGACCGAGCCCGGCCGGGCCGGCTTCCTGACCCGGGCGGCCGCTCCACCACACCCCGAGCCGGGCCGGGCCGGCTGTTTTACCTCGGCGGCCTCTCCACCACAACCGGAGCCCCGCCGGGCCAGCTGGTTGACCCGGGCGGCCGCTCCACCACAGACCCAGCCCCGCCGGGCCGGCCTCTTGACCCGGGCTGCCGCTCCACCACACCCCGAGCACGGCCGGGCCGGTTGCTTTACCCCGGCGGCCGCTCCACCATAACCGGAGCCCCGCCGGGCCAGCTGGTTGACCCGGGCGGCCGCTCCACAACCGACCGTGTCCGGCCGGGCCGGCTTCCTGACCCGGGCGGGCGCTCCACCACACCCCCAGCCCGGCCGGGCCGGCTGCTTTACCCCGGCGGCAGCTCCACCACAACCGGTGCCCCGCCGGGCCAGCTGGCTGACCCGGGAGCAGCTCCACAACCGACCGAGCTCGGCCGGGCCGGCTTCCTGACCCGGGCGGCCGCTCCACCACACCCCGAGCCCGGCCGGGCCGGCTGCTTTACCCCGGCGGCCGCTCCACCACAACCGGAGCCACGCCGGGCCAGCTGGTTGACCCTGGCGGCCGCTCCACAACCGACCGAGCCCGGCCGAGCCGGCTTCCTGACCCGGGCGGCCGCTCCACCACACCCCGAGCCCGGCCGGGCCGGCTGCTTTACCCCGGCGGCCGCTCCACCACAACCGGATCCCCGCCGGGCCAACTGGTTGACCCGGGCGGCCGCTCCACAACCGACCGAGCCCGGCCGGGCCGGCTTCCTGACCCGGGCGGCCGCTCCACCACACCCCGAGCCGGGCCGGGTCGGCTGTTTTACCCCGGCGGCCGTTCCACCACAACCGGAGCCCCGCCGGGCCAGCTGGTTGACCCGGGCGGCCGCTCCACCACAGACCGAGCCTGGCCGGGCCGGCCTCCTGACCCGGGCGGCCGCTCCACCACACCCCAAGCCCGGCCGGGCCGGCTGCTTTACCCCGGCGGCCGCTCCACCACAACCGGAGCCCCGCCGGGCCAGCTGGTTGAACCTGGCGGCCGCTCCACAAACGACCGAGCCCGGCCGGGCCGGCTTCCTGACCCGGGCGGCCGCTCCACCACACCCCGAGCCCGGCCGGGCAGGCTGCTTTACCCCGGCGGCCGCTCCACCACAACCGGATCCCCGCCGGGCCAGCTGGTTGACCCGGGCGGCCGCTCCACCACAGACCGAGCCCAGCCGGGCCGGCCTCCTGACCCGGGCGGCCGCTCCACCACACCACGAGCCCGGCCGGGCGGGCTGCTTTACCCCGGCGCCCGCTCCACCACAACCGGAGCCCCGCCGGGCCAGCCGGTTAACCCGGGCGGCCGCTCCACCACAGACCGAGCCCGACCGGGCAGGCCTCCGGACCCGGGCGGCCGCTCCACCACACCCCCAGCCCGGCCGGGCCGGCTGCTTTACCCCGGCGGTTGCTCCACCACAACCGGAGCGCCGCCGGGCCAGCTGGTTGACCCGGGCGGGCCGCTCCACAACCGACCGAGCTCGCCCGGGCCGGCAGCTCGACTCGGGCGGCCGCTCCACCACACCCCGAGGCGGGCCGGGCCTGCTGCTTTACCCCGGGGGCCGCTCCACCACAACCGGAGCCCCGCCGGGCCAGGTGGTTGACCCGGGCGGCCGCTCCACCACAGACCGAGCCCGGCCGGTCCGGCCCATTGACCCGGGCGGGCGCTCCACCACACCCCGAGCCCGGCCGGGCCGGCTGCTTTACCCCGGCGGCCGCTCCACCACAACCGGAGCCCCGCCGGGCCAGCTGGTTGACCCGGGCGGCCGCTCCACAACCGACCGAGCTCGGCCGGGCCGGCTGCTCAACTCGGGCGGCCGCTCCACCACACCCCGAGCCGGGCCGGGCCGGCTGCTTTACCCCGAGGGCCGCTCCACCACAACCGGAGCCCCGCCGGGCCAGCTGGTTGACCCGGGCGACCGCTCCACCACAGACCGAGCCCGGCCGGGCCGGCCTCCTGACCCGGGCGGCCGCTCCACCACACCCCCAGGCCGGCCGGGCCGGCTGCTTTACCCCGGCGGCCGCTCCACCACAACCGGAGCCCCGCCGGGCCAGCTGGTTGACCCGGGCGGCCGCTCCACAACCGACCGAGCTCTGCCGGGCGGGCTTCCTGACCCGGGCGGCCGCTCCACCACACCCCGAGCCCGGCCGGGCCGGCTGCTTTACCCCGGCGGCCGCTCCACCACAACCGGAGCCCGGCCGGGCCAGCTGGTTGACCAGGGCGGCCGCTCCACCACAGACCGAGCTTGGCCGGGCCGGCCTCCTGACCCGGGCGGCCGCTCCACCACACCCCCAGCCCGGCCGGGCCGGCTGCTTTACCCCGGCGGCCGCTCCACCACAACCGGAGCCCCGCCGGGCCAGCTGGTTGACCCGGGCGGCCGCTCCACAACCGACCGAGCCCGGCCGGGCCGGCTTCCTGACCCCGGCGGCCGCTCCACCACACCCCGAACCTGGCCGGGCCGGCTGCTTTACCCCGGCGGCCGCTCCACCACAACCGGAGCCCCGCCGGGCCAGCTGGTTGACCCAGGCGGCCGCTCCACAAACGACCGAGCCCGGCCGGGCCGGCTTCCTGACCCGGGCGGCCGCTCCACCACACCCCGAGCCCGGCCGGGCCGGCTGCTTTACCCCGGCGGCCGCTCCACCACAACCGGAGTCCCGCCGGGCCAGCTGGTTGACCCGGGCGGCCGCTCCACAACCGACCGAGCCCGGCCGGGCCGGCTTCCTGATCCGGGCGGCCGCTCCACCACACCCCGAGCCGGGCCGGGCCGGCTGCTTTACCCCGGCTGCCGCTCCACCACAACCAGAGCCCCGCCGGGTTAGCTGGTTGACCCGGGCGGCCGCTCCACAACCGACCGAGCCCGGCCGGGCCGGCTTCCTGACCCGGGCGGCCGCTCCACCACACCCCGAGCCGGGCCGGGCCGGCTGCTTTACCCCGGCGGCCGCTTCACCACAACCGGAGCCCCGCCAGGCCAGCTGGTTGACCCGGGCGGCCGCTCCACAACCGACCGAGCCGGGCCGGGCCGGCTTCCTGACCCCGGCGGCCGCTCCACCACAACCCCAGCCCGGCCGGGCCGGCTGCTTTACCCCGGCTGCCGCTCCACCACAACCAGAGCCCCGCCGGTTTAGCTGGTTGACCCGGGCGGCCGCTCCACAACCGACCGAGCCCGGCCGGGCCGGCTTCCTGACCCGGGCGGCCGCTCCACCACAACCCGAGCCCGGCCGGGCCGGCTGCTTTACCCCGGCGGCCGCTCCACCACAACCGGAGCCCCGCCGGGCCAGCTGGTTGACCCGGCAGCCGCTCCACAACCGACCGAGCCCGGCCGGGCCGGCTTCCTGACCCGGGCGGCCGCTCCACCACACCCCGAGCCGGGCCGGGTCGGCTGCTTTACCCCGGCGGCCGCTCCACCACAACCGGAGCCCCGCCGGGCCAGCTGGTTGACCCGGGCGGCCGCTCCACCACAGACCGAGCCTGGCCGGGCCGGCCTCCTGACCCGGGCGGCCGCTCCACCACACCCCCAGCCCGGCCGGGCCGGCTGCTTTACCCCGGTGGCCGCTCCACCACAACCGGAGCCCCGCCAGGCCAGCTGGTTGACCCGGAAGCCACTCCACAACCGACCGAGCTCGGCCGGGCCGGCTTCTTGACCCGGGCGGCCGCTCCACCACACCCCGAGCCCGGCCGGGCCGGCTGCTTTACCCCGGCGGACGCTCCACCACAACCGGAGCCCCGCCGGGCCAGCTGGTTGACCCTGGCGGCCGCTCCACAACCGACCGAGCCCGGCCGGGCCGGCTTCCTGACCCGGGCGGCCGCTCCACCACACCCCGAGCCCGGCCGGGCCGGCTGCTTTACCCCGGCGGCCGCTCCACCACAACCGGATCCCCGCCGGGTCAGCTGGTTGACCCGGGCGGCCGCTCCACAACCGACCGAGCCCGGCCGGGCCGGCTTCCTGACCCGGGCGGCCGCTCCACCACACCCCGAGCCGGGCCGGGTCGGCTGCTTTACCCCGGCGGCCGCTCCACCACAACCGGAGCCCCGCCGGGCCAGCTGGTTGACCCGGGCGGCCGCTCCACAACCGACCGAACCCGGCCGGGCCGGCTTCCTGACCCCGGCGGCCGCTCCACCACACCCCCAGGCCGGCCGGGCCGGCTGCTTTACCCCGGCGGCCGCTCGACCACAACCGGAAACCCGCCGGGCCAGCTGGTTGACCCGGGCGGCCGCTCCACCACAGACCGAGCCTGGCCGGGCCGGCCTCCTGACCCGGGCGGCCGCTCCACCACACCCCAAGCCCGGCCGGGCCGGCTGCTTTACCCCGGCGGCCGCTCCACCACAAGCGGTGCCCCGCCGGGCCAGCTGGTTGACCCGGGCGGCCGCTCCACAACCGACCGAGCCCGGCCGGGCCTGCCTCCTGACCCGGGCTGCCGCTCCACCACACCACGAGCCCGGCCGGGCCGGCTGCTTTACCCCGGCGGCCGCTCCACCACAACCGGAGCCCCGCCGGGCCAGCTGGTTGACGCGGGAGCCGCTGCACAACCGACCGAGCTCGGCCGGACCGGCTTCTTGACCCGGGCGGCCGCTCCACCACACCCCGAGCCCGGCCGGGCCGGCTGCATTACCCCGGCGGCCGCTCCACCACAACCGGAGCCCCGCCGGGCCAGCTGGTTGACCCGGGCGGCCGCTCCACAACCGACCGAGCCCGGCCGGGCCGGCTTCCTGACCCGGGCGGCCGCTCCACCACACCCCGAGCCGGGCCGGGCCGGCTGCTTTACCCCGGCGGTCGCTCCACCACACGGAGCCCTGCCAGGCCAGCTGGTTGACCCGGGCGACCGCTCCACAACCGACCGAGCCCGGCCGGGCCGGCTTCCTGACCCCGGGGGCCGCTCCACCACACCCCCAGCCCGGCCGGGCCGGCTGCTTTACCCCGGCGGCCGCTCCACCACAACCGGAGCCCCGCCGGGCCAGCTGGTTGACCCGGGCGGCCGCTCCACAACCGACCGAGCACGGCCGGGCCGGCTTCCTGACCCGGGCGGCCGCTCCACCACACCCCGAGCCGGGCCGGGCCGGCTGCTTTACCCCGGCGGCCGCTCCACCACAACCGGAGCCCCGCCGGGCCAGCTGGTTGACCCGGGCGGCCGCTCCACAACCGACCGAGCTCGGCCGGGCCGGCTTCCTGACCCGGGCGGCCGCTCCACCACACCCCGAACCTGGCCGGGCCGGCTGCTTTACCCCGGCGGCCGCTCCACCACAACCGGAGCCCCGCCGGGCCAGCTGGTTGACCCAGGCGGCCGCTCCACAAACGACCGAGCCCGGCCGGGCCGGCTTCCTGACCCGGGCGGCCGCTCCACCACACCCCGAGCCCGGCCGGGCGGGCTGCTTTACCCCGGCGGCCGCTCCACCACAACCGGATCCCCGCCGGGCCAGCTGGTTGACCCGGGCGGCCGCTTCACAACCGACCGAGCCCGGCCGGGCCGGCTTCCTGACCCGGGCGGCCGCTCCACCACACCCCGAGCTGGGCCGGGCCGGCTGCTTTACCCCGGCTGCCGCTCCACCACAACCGGAGCCCCGCCGGGTTAGCTGGTTGACCCGGGCGGCCGCTCCACAACCGACCGAGTCCGGCCGGGCCGGCTTCCTGACCCGGGCGGCCGCTCCACCACACCCCGAGCCGGGCCGGGCCGGCTGCTTTACCCCGGCGGCCGCTTCACCACAACCTGATCCCCGCCAGGCCAGCTGGTTGACCCGGGCGGCCGCTCCACAACCGACCGAGCCGGGCCGGGCCGGCTTCCTGACCCCGGCGGCCGCTCCACCACAACCCCAGCCCGGCCGGGCCGGCTGCTTTACCCCGGCGGCCGCTGCACCACAACCTGATCCCCGCCGGGCCAGCTGGTTGACCCGGGCGGCCGCTCCACCACAGACCGAGCCCGGCCGGGCCGGCCTCCTGACCCGGGCGGCCGCTCCACCACACCCCCAGCCCGGCCGGGCCGGCTGCTTTACCCCGACGGCCGCTCCACCACAACAGGAGCCCCGCCGGGCCAGCTGGTTGACCCGGGCGGCTGCTCCACAACCGACTGAGCCCGGCCGGGCCTGCCTCCTGACCCGGGCTGCCGCTCCACCACACCCGAGCCCGGCCGGGCCGGCTGCTTGACCCCGGCCGCAGCTCCACCACAACCGGAGCCCCGCCGGGCCAGCTGGTTGACCCGGGAGCCGCTCCACAACCGACCGAGCTCGGCCGGGCCGGCTTCTTGACCCGGGCGGTCGCTCCACCACACCCCGAGCCCGGCCGGGCCGGCTGCTTTACCCCAGCGGCCGCTCCACCACAACCGGAGCCCCGCCGGGCCAGCTGGTTGACCCGGGCGGCCGCTCCACAACCGACCGAGCCCGGCCGGGCCGGCTTCCTGACCCGGGCGGCCGCTCCACCACACCCCGAGCCGGGCCGGGCCGGCTGCTTTACCCCGGCGGCCGCTCCACCACAACCGGATCCCCGCCGGGCCAGCTGGTTGACCCGGGCGGCCGCTCCACAACCGACCGAGCCCGGCCGGGCCGGCTTCCTGACCCGGGCGGCCGCTCCACCACACCCCGAGCCGGGCCGGGTCGGCTGCTTTACCCCGGCGGCCGCTCCACCACAACCGGAGCCCGGCCGGGCCAGCTGGTTGACCCGGGCGGCCGCTCCACAACCGACCGAGCCTGGCCGGGCCGGCCTCCTGACCCGGGCGGCCGCTCCACCACACCCCCAGGCCGGCCGGGCCGGCTGCTTTACCCGGGCGGCCGCTCCACCACAACCGGAGCCCCGCCGGGCCAGCTGGTTGACCCGGGTGCCGCTCCACAACCGATTGAGCCCGGCCGGGCCGGCTTCCTGACCCGGGCGGCCGCTCCACCACACCCCGAGCCGGGCCGGGCCGGCTGCTTTACCCCGGCGGCCGCTCCACCACAACCGGAGCCCCGCCGGGCCAGCTGGTTGACCCGGGCGGCCGCTCCACAACCGACCGAGCTCGGCCGGGCCGGCTTCCTGACCCGGGCGGCCGCTCCACCACACCCCGAACCTGGCCGGGCCGGCTGCTTTACCCCGGCGGCCGCTCCACCACAACCGGAGCCCCGCCGGGCCAGCTGGTTGACCCAGGCGGCCGCTCCACAAACGACCGAGCCCGGCCGGGCCGGCTTCCTGACCCGGGCGGCCGCTCCACCACACCCCGAGCCCGGCCGGGCGGGCTGCTTTACCCCGGGGGCCGCTCCACCACAACCGGATCCCCGCCGGGCCAGCTGGTTGACCCGGGCGGCCGCTTCACAACCGACCGAGCCCGGCCGGGCCGGCTTCCTGACCCGGGCGGCCGCTCCACCACACCCCGAGCTGGGCCGGGCCGGCTGCTTTACCCTGGCTGCCGCTCCACCACAACCGGAGCCCCGCAGGGTTAGCTGGTTGACCCGGGCGGCCGCTCCACAACCGACCGAGTCCGGCCGGGCCGGCTTCCTGACCCGGGCGGCCGCTCCACCACACCCCGAGCCGGGCCGGGCCGGCTGCTTTACCCCGGCGGCCGCTTCACCACAACCTGATCCCCGCCAGGCCAGCTGGTTGACCCGGGCGGCCGCTCCACAACCGACCGAGCCGGGCCGGGCCGGCTTCCTGACCCCGGCGGCCGCTCCACCACAACCCCAGCCCGGCCGGGCCGGCTGCTTTACCCCGGCGGCCGCTGCACCACAACCTGATCCCCGCCGGGCCAGCTGGTTGACCCGGGCGGCCGCTCCACCACAGACCGAGCCTGGCCGGGCCGGCCTCCTGACCCGGGCGGCCGCTCCACCACACCCCCAGCCCGGCCGGGCCGGCTGCTTTACCCCGGCGGCCGCTCCACCACAACAGGAGCCCCGCCGGGCCAGCTGGTTGACCCGGGCGGCTGCTCCACAACCGACTGAGCCCGGCCGGGCCTGCCTCCTGACCCGGGCTGCCGCTCCACCACACCCGAGCCCGGCCGGGCCGGCTGCTTGACCCCGGCCGCAGCTCCACCACAACCGGAGCCCCGCCGGGCCAGCTGGTTGACCCGGGAGCCGCTCCACAACCGACCGAGCTCGGCCGGGCCGGCTTCTTGACCCGGGCGGTCGCTCCACCACACCCCGAGCCCGGCCGGGCCGGCTGCTTTACCCCAGCGGCCGCTCCACCACAACCGGAGCCCCGCCGGGCCAGCTGGTTGACCCGGGCGGCCGCTCCACAACCGACCGAGCCCGGCCGGGCCGGCTTCCTGACCCGGGCGGCCGCTCCACCACACCTTGAGCCGGGCCGGGGCGGCTGCTTTACCCCGGCGGCCGCTCCACCACAACCGGATCCCCGCCGGGCCAGCTGGTTGACCCGGGCGGCCGCTCCACAACCGACCGAGCCCGGCCGGGCCGGCTTCCTGACCCGGGCGGCCGCTCCACCACACCCCGAGCCGGGCCGGGTCGGCTGCTTTACCCCGGCGGCCGCTCCACCACAACCGGAGCCCGGCCGGGCCAGCTGGTTGACCCGGGCGGCCGCTCCACAACCGACCGAGCCTGGCCGGGCCGGCCTCCTGACCCGGGCGGCCGCTCCACCACACCCCCAGGCCGGCCGGGCCGGCTGCTTTACCCGGGCGGCCGCTCCACCACAACCGGAGCCCCGCCGGGCCAGCTGGTTGACCCGGGTGCCGCTCCACAACCGATTGAGCCCGGCCGGGCCGGCTTCCTGACCCGGGCGGCCGCTCCACCACACCCCGAGCCCGGCCGGGCCGGCTGCTTTACCCCGGCGGCCGCTCCACCACAACCGGAGCCCCGCCGGGCCAGCTGGTTGACCCGGGCGGCCGCTCAACAACCGACCGAGCCCGGCCGGGCCGGCTTCCTGACCCGGGCGGCCGCTCCACCACACCCCGAGCCGGGCCAGGTCGGCTGCTTTACCCCGGCGGCCGCTCCACCACAACGGGAGCCCCGCCGGGCCAGCTGGTTGACCCGGGCGGCCGCTCCACCACAGACCGAGCCTGGCCGGGCCGGCCTCCTGACCCGGGCGGGCCGCTCCACCACACCCCCAGCCCGGCCAGGCCGGCTGCTTTACCCCGCGGCCGCTCCACCACAACCGGAGCCCCGCCGGGTCAGCTGGTTGACCCGGGAGCCGCTCCACAACCGATTGAGCCCGGCCGGGCCGGCTTCCTGACCCGGGCGGCCGCTCCACCACACCCCGAGCCCGGCCGGGCCGGCTGCTTTACCCCGGCGGCCGCTCCATCACAACCGGAGCCCCGCCGGGCCAGCTGGTTGACCCGCGCGGCCGCTCCACAACCGACCGAGTCCGGCCGGGCCGGCTTCCTGACCCGGGCGGCCGCTCCACCACAACCCCAGCACGGCCGGGCCGGCTGCTTTACCCCGGTGGCCGCTCCACCACAACCGGAGACCCGCCGGGCCAGCTGGTTGACCCGGGCGGCCGCTCCACCACAGACCGAGTTTGGCCGGGCCGGCCTCCTGACCCGGGCGGCCGCTCCACCACACCCCGAGCCCGGCCGAGCCGGCTGCTTTACCCCGGCGGCCGCTCCACCACAACCGGAGCCCCGCCGGGCGAGCTGGCTGACCCGGGAGCCGCTCCACAACCGACCGAGCTCGCCCGGGCCGGCTTCCTGACCCGGGCGGCCGCTCCACCACACCCCGAGCCCGGCCGGGCCGGCTGCTTTACCCCGGCTGCCGCTCCACCACACCCCGAGCCCGGCCGGGCCGGCTGCTTTACCCCGGCGGCCGCTCCACCACAACCGGAGCCCCGCCGGGCCAGCTGGTTGACCCGGGCGTCCGCTCCATAACCGACCGAGCCCGGCCGGGCCGGCTGCCTGACCCGGGCGGCTGCTCCACCACACCCCGAGCCCGGCCGGGCCGGCTGCTTTACCCCGGCGGCCGCTCCACCACAACCGGAGCCCCGCCGGGCCAGCTGGTTTACCCGGGCGGCCGCTCCACAGCCGACCGAGCCCGGCCGGGCCGGCTTCCTGACCCGGGCGGCCGCTCCACCACACCCCGAGCCGGGCCGGGTCGGCTGCTTTACCCCGGCGGCCGCTCCACCACAATCGGAGCCCCGCCGGGCCAGCTGGTTGACCCGGGCGGCCGCTCCACCACAGACCGAGCCTGGCCGGGCCGGCCTCCTGACTCGGGCGGCCGCTCCACCACACCCCCAGCCCGGCCGGGCCGGCTGCTTTACCCCCGGCGGCCGCTCCACCACAACCGGATCCCCGCCGGCCCAGCTGGTTGACCCGGGCGGCCGCTCCACAAACGACCGAGCCCGGCCGGGCCGGCTTCCTGACCCGGGCGGCCGCTCCACCACACCCCGAGCCCGGCCGGGCGGGCTGCTTTACCCCGGGGGGCCGCTCCACCACAACCGGATCCCCGCCGGGCCAGCTGGTTGACCCGGGCGGCCGCTTCACAACCGACCGAGCCCGGCCGGGCCGGCTTCCTGACCCGGGCGGCCGCTCCACCACACCCCGAGCTGGGCCGGGCCGGCTGCTTTACCCTGGCTGCCGCTCCACCACAACCGGAGCCCCGCAGGGTTAGCTGGTTGACCCGGGCGGCCGCTCCACAACCGACCGAGTCCGGCCGGGCCGGCTTCCTGACCCGGGCGGCCGCTCCACCACACCCCGAGCCGGGCCGGGCCGGCTGCTTTACCCCGGCGGCCGCTTCACCACAACCTGATCCCCGCCAGGCCAGCTGGTTGACCCGGGCGGCCGCTCCACAACCGACCGAGCCGGGCCGGGCCGGCTTCCTGACCCCGGCGGCCGCTCCACCACAACCCCAGCCCGGCCGGCCACAACCCCAGCCCGGCCGGGCCGGCTGCTTTACCCCGGCGGCCGCTGCACCACAACCTGATCCCCGCCGGGCCAGCTGGTTGACCCGGGCGGCCGCTCCACCACAGACCGAGCCTGGCCGGGCCGGCCTCCTGACCCGGGCGGCCGCTCCACCACACCCCCAGCCCGGCCGGGCCGGCTGCTTTACCCCGGCGGCCGCTCCACCACAACAGGAGCCCCGCCGGGCCAGCTGGTTGACCCGGGCGGCTGCTCCACAACCGACTGAGCCCGGCCGGGCCTGCCTCCTGACCCGGGCTGCCGCTCCACCACACCCGAGCCCGGCCGGGCCGGCTGCTTGACCCCGGCCGCAGCTCCACCACAACCGGAGCCCCGCCGGGCCAGCTGGTTGACCCGGGAGCCGCTCCACAACCGACCGAGCTCGGCCGGGCCGGCTTCTTGACCCGGGCGGTCGCTCCACCACACCCCGAGCCCGGCCGGGCCGGCTGCTTTACCCCAGCGGCCGCTCCACCACAACCGGAGCCCCGCCGGGCCAGCTGGTTGACCCGGGCGGCCGCTCCACAACCGACCGAGCCCGGCCGGGCCGGCTTCCTGACCCGGGCGGCCGCTCCACCACACCTTGAGCCGGGCCGGGGCGGCTGCTTTACCCCGGCGGCCGCTCCACCACAACCGGATCCCCGCCGGGCCAGCTGGTTGACCCGGGCGGCCGCTCCACAACCGACCGAGCCCGGCCGGGCCGGCTTCCTGACCCGGGCGGCCGCTCCACCACACCCCGAGCCGGGCCGGGTCGGCTGCTTTACCCCGGCGGCCGCTCCACCACAACCGGAGCCCGGCCGGGCCAGCTGGTTGACCCGGGCGGCCGCTCCACAACCGACCGAGCCTGGCCGGGCCGGCCTCCTGACCCGGGCGGCCGCTCCACCACACCCCCAGGCCGGCCGGGCCGGCTGCTTTACCCGGGCGGCCGCTCCACCACAACCGGAGCCCCGCCGGGCCAGCTGGTTGACCCGGGTGCCGCTCCACAACCGATTGAGCCCGGCCGGGCCGGCTTCCTGACCCGGGCGGCCGCTCCACCACACCCCGAGCCCGGCCGGGCCGGCTGCTTTACCCCGGCGGCCGCTCCACCACAACCGGAGCCCCGCCGGGCCAGCTGGTTGACCCGGGCGGCCGCTCAACAACCGACCGAGCCCGGCCGGGCCGGCTTCCTGACCCGGGCGGCCGCTCCACCACACCCCGAGCCGGGCCAGGTCGGCTGCTTTACCCCGGCGGCCGCTCCACCACAACGGGAGCCCCGCCGGGCCAGCTGGTTGACCCGGGCGGCCGCTCCACCACAGACCGAGCCTGGCCGGGCCGGCCTCCTGACCCGGGCGGCCGCTCCACCACACCCCCAGCCCGGCCAGGCCGGCTGCTTTACCCCGCGGCCGCTCCACCACAACCGGAGCCCCGCCGGGTCAGCTGGTTGACCCGGGAGCCGCTCCACAACCGATTGAGCCCGGCCGGGCCGGCTTCCTGACCCGGGCGGCCGCTCCACCACACCCCGAGCCCGGCCGGGCCGGCTGCTTTACCCCGGCGGCCGCTCCATCACAACCGGAGCCCCGCCGGGCCAGCTGGTTGACCCGCGCGGCCGCTCCACAACCGACCGAGTCCGGCCGGGCCGGCTTCCTGACCCGGGCGGCCGCTCCACCACAACCCCAGCACGGCCGGGCCGGCTGCTTTACCCCGGTGGCCGCTCCACCACAACCGGAGACCCGCCGGGCCAGCTGGTTGACCCGGGCGGCCGCTCCACCACAGACCGAGTTTGGCCGGGCCGGCCTCCTGACCCGGGCGGCCGCTCCACCACACCCCGAGCCCGGCCGAGCCGGCTGCTTTACCCCGGCGGCCGCTCCACCACAACCGGAGCCCCGCCGGGCGAGCTGGCTGACCCGGGAGCCGCTCCACAACCGACCGAGCTCGCCCGGGCCGGCTTCCTGACCCGGGCGGCCGCTCCACCACACCCCGAGCCCGGCCGGGCCGGCTGCTTTACCCCGGCTGCCGCTCCACCACACCCCGAGCCCGGCCGGGCCGGCTGCTTTACCCCGGCGGCCGCTCCACCACAACCGGAGCCCCGCCGGGCCAGCTGGTTGACCCGGGCGTCCGCTCCATAACCGACCGAGCCCGGCCGGGCCGGCTGCCTGACCCGGGCGGCTGCTCCACCACACCCCGAGCCCGGCCGGGCCGGCTGCTTTACCCCGGCGGCCGCTCCACCACAACCGGAGCCCCGCCGGGCCAGCTGGTTGACCCGGGCGGCCGCTCCACAGCCGACCGAGCCCGGCCGGGCCGGCTTCCTGACCCGGGCGGCCGCTCCACCACACCCCGAGCCGGGCCGGGTCGGCTGCTTTACCCCGGCGGCCGCTCCACCACAATCGGAGCCCCGCCGGGCCAGCTGGTTGACCCGGGCGGCCGCTCCACCACAGACCGAGCCTGGCCGGGCCGGCCTCCTGACTCGGGCGGCCGCTCCACCACACCCCCAGCCCGGCCGGGCCGGCTGCTTTACCCCGGCGGCCGCTCCACCACAACCGGATCCCCGCCGGCCCAGCTGGTTGACCCGGGCGGCCGCTCCACAACCGACCGAGCCCGGCCGGGCCGGCTTCCTGACCCGGGCGACCGCTCCACCAGACCCCGAGCCGGGCCGGGCCGGCTGCTTTACCCCGGCGGCCGCTCCACCACAACCGGAGCCCCGCCGGGCCAGCTGGTTGACCCTGGCGGCCGCTCCACAAACGACCGAGCCCGGCCGGGCCGGCCTCCTGACCCGGGCGGCCGCTCCACCACACCCCGACCACGGCCGGGCCGGCTGCTTTACCCCGGCGGCCGCTCCACCACAACCGGATCCCCGCCGGGCCAGCTGGTTGACCCGGGCGTCCGCTCCATAACCGACCGAGCCCGGCCGGGCCGGCTGCCTGACCCGGGCGGCTGCTCCACCACACCCCGAGCCCGGCCGGGCCGGCTGCTTTACCCCGGCGGCCGCTCCACCACAACCGGAGCCCCGCCGGGCCAGCTGGTTGACCCGGGCGGCCGCTCCACAGCCGACCGAGCCCGGCCGGGCCGGCTTCCTGACCCGGGCGGCCGCTCCACCACACCCCGAGCCGGGCCGGGTCGGCTGCTTTACCCCGGCGGCCGCTCCACCACAATCGGAGCCCCGCCGGGCCAGCTGGTTGACCCGGGCGGCCGCTCCACCACAGACCGAGCCTGGCCGGGCCGGCCTCCTGACCCGGGCGGCCGCTCCACCACACCCCCAGCCCGGCCGGGCCGGCTGCTTTACCCCGGCGGCCGCTCCACCACAACCGGATTCCCGCCGGCCCAGCTGGTTGACCCGGGCGGCCGCTCCACAACCGACCGAGCCCGGCCGGGCCGGCTTCCTGACCCGGGCGACCGCTCCACCACACCCCGAGCCGGGCCGGGCCGGCTGCTTTACCCCGGCGGCCGCTCCACCACAACCGGAGCCCCGCCGGGCCAGCTGGTTGACCCTGGCGGCCGCTCCACAAACGACCGAGCCTGGCCGGACCGGCCTCCTGACCCGGGCGGCCGCTCCACCACACCCCCAGCCCGGCCGGGCCGGCTGCTTTACCTCGGCGGCCGCTCCACCACAACCGGAGCCCCGCCGGGCCAGCTGGTTGACCCGGGAGCCGCACCTCAACCGACCGAGCCCGGCCGGGCCGGCTGCCTGACCCGGGCGGCGGCTCCACCACACCCCCAGCCCGGCCCGGCTGGCTGCTTTACCCCGGCGGCCGCTCCACCACAACCCCAGCCCGGCCAGGCTGGCTGCTTTACCTCGGCGGCCGCTCCACCACAACCGGAGCCCCGCCGGGCCAGCTGGTTGACCCGGGAGCCGCTCCACAACCGACCGAGCCCGGCCGGGCCGGCTTCCTGACCCCGGCGGCCGCTCCACCACAACCCCAGCCCGGCCGGGCCGGCTGCTTTACCCCGCGGCGCCGCTGCACCACAACCGGATCCCGGCCGGGCCAGCTGGTTGACCCGGGCGGCCGCTCCACCACAGACCGAGCCTGGCCGGGCCGGCCTCCTGACCCGGGCGGCCGCTCCACCACACCCCCAGCCCGGCCGGGCCGGCTGCTTTACCCCGGCGGCCGCTCCACCACAACCGGATCCCCGCCGGCCCAGCTGGTTGACCCGGGCGGCCGCTCCAGAACCGACCGAGCACGGCCGGGCCGGCTTCCTGACCCGGGCTGCCGCTCCATCACACCCCGAGCCCGGCCGGGCCGGTTGCTTTACCCCCGGCGGCCGCTCCACCATAACCGGAGCCCCGCCGGGCCAGCTGGTTGACCCGGGCGGCCGCTCCACAACCGACCGAGTCCGGCCGGGCCGGCTTCCTGACCCGGGCGGCCGCTCCACCACACCCCCAGCCCGGCCGGGCCGGCTGCTTTACCCCGGCGGCAGCTCCACCACAACCGGAGCCCCGCCGGGCGAGCTGGCTGACCCGGGAGCCGCTCCACAACCGACCGAGCTCGGCCGGGCCGGCTTCCTGACCCGGGCGGCCGCTCCACCACACCCCGAGCCCGGCCGGTCCGGCTGCTTTACCCCGGCGGCCGCTCCACCACACCCCGAGCCCCGGCCGGGCCGGCTGCTTTACCCGGCGGCCGCTCCACCACAACCCCAGCCCGGCCGGGCCGGCTGCTTTATCCCGGCGGCCGCTGCACCACAACCGGATCCCCGCCGGGCCAGCTGGTTGACCCGGGCGGCCGCTCCACCACAGACCGAGCCTGCCCGGGCCGGCCTCCTGACCCGGGCGGCCGCTCCACCACACCCCGAACCTGGCCGGGCCGGCTGCTTTACCCCGGCGGCCGCTCCACCACAACCGGAGCCCCGCCGGGCCAGCTGGTTGACCCAGGCGGCCGCTCCACAAACGACCGAGCCCGGCCGGGCCGGCTTCCTGACCCGGGCGGCCGCTCCACCACACCCCGAGCCCGGCCGGGCGGGCTGCTTTACCCCGGCGGCCGCTCCACCACAACCGGATCCCCGCCGGGCCAGCTGGTTGACCCGGGCGGCCGCTCCACAACCGACCGAGCCCGGCCGGGCCGGCTTCCTGACCCGGGCGGCCGCTCCACCACACCCCGAGCTGGGCCGGGCCGGCTGCTTTACCCCGGCTGCCGCTCCACCACAACCGGAGCCCCGCCGGGTTAGCTGGTTGACCCGGGCGGCCGCTCCACAACCGACCGAGCCCGGCCGGGCCGGCTTCCTGACCCGGGCGGCCGCTCCACCACACCCCGACCCGGCCCGGGCCGGCTGCTTTACCCCGGCGGCCGCTTCACCACAACCTGATCCCCGCCAGGCCAGCTGGTTGACCCGGGCGGCCGCTCCACAACCGACCGAGCCGGGCCGGGCCGGCTTCCTGTCCTGACCCCGGCGGCCGCTCCACCACAACCCCAGCCCGGCCGGGCCGGCTGCTTTACCCCGGCGGCCGCTGCACCACAACCTGATCCCCGCCGGGCCAGCTGGTTGACCCGGGCGGCCGCTCCACCACAGACCGAGCCTGGCCGGGCCGGCCTCCTGACCCGGGCGGCCGCTCCACCACACCCCCAGCCCGGCCGGGCCGGCTGCTTTACCCCGGCGGCCGCTCCACCACAACAGGAGCCCCGCCGGGCCAGCTGGTTGACCCGGGCGGCTGCTCCACAACCGACTGAGCCCGGCCGGGCCTGCCTCCTGACCCGGGCTGCCGCTCCACCACACCCGAGCCCGGCCGGGCCGGCTGCTTTACCCCGGCCGCAGCTCCACCACAACCGGAGCCCCGCCGGGCCAGCTGGTTGACCCGGGAGCCGCTCCACAACCGACCGAGCTCGGCCGGGCCGGCTTCTTGACCCGGGCGGTCGCTCCACCACACCCCGAGCCCGGCCGGGCCGGCTGCTTTACCCCAGCGGCCGCTCCACCACAACCGGAGCCCCGCCGGGCCAGCTGGTTGACCCGGGCGGCCGCTCCACAACCGACCGAGCCCGGCCGGGCCGGCTTCCTGACCCGGGCGGCCGCTCCACCACACCCCGAGCGGGGCCGGGTCGGCTGCTTTACCCGGCGGCCGCTCCACCACAACCCCAGCCCGGCCGGGCCGGCTGCTTTATCCCGGCGGCCGCTGCACCACAACCGGATCCCCGCCGGGCCAGCTGGTTGACCCGGGCGGCCGCTCCACCACAGACCGAGCCTGCCCGGGCCGGCCTCCTGACCCGGGCGGCCGCTCCACCACACCCCCAGCCCGGCCGGGCTGGCTGCTTTACCCCGGCGGCCGCTCCACCACAACCGGATCCCCGCCGGGCCAGCTGGTTGACCCGGGAGCCGCTCCACAACCGACCGAGCCCGGCCGGGCCGGCTTCCTTACCCGGGCGGCCGCTCCACCACACCCCGAGCCGGGCCGGGCCGGCTGTTTTACCTCGGCGGCCTCTCCACCACAACCGGAGCCCCGCCGGGCCAGCTGGTTGACCCGGGCAGCCGCTCCACCAAAGACCCAGCCCGGCCGGCCCGGCCTCCTGACCCGGGCGGCCGCTCCACACCACCAGCCCGGCCGGTCTGGCTGCTTTACCCCGGCGGCCGCTCCACCACAACCGGAGCCCCGCCGGGCCAGCTGGTTTACCCGGGCGGCCGCTCGACCACAGACCCAGCCCGGCCGGTCCGGCCTCCTGAACTGGGCGGCCGCTCCACCACACCTTCACCCCGGCCGGGCCGGCTGCTTTACCCCGGCGGCCGCTCCACCACAACCCGAGCCCCGCCGGGGCAGCTGGTTGACCCGGGCGGCTGCTCCACCACAGACCGAGCCCGGTTGGGCCGGCCTCCTGACCGGGGCGGCCGCTCCACCACACCCCCAGCCCGGCCAGGCCGGCTGCTTTACCCCGGCGGCCGCTCCACCACAACCGGAGCCACGCCGATCCAGCTGGTTAACCCGGGCGGCCGCTCCACAACCGACCTAGCCCGGCCGGGCCGGCTTCCTGACCCGGGCAGCCGCTCCACCACACCACGAGCCGGGCCGGGCCGGCCGCTTTACCCCGGCGGCCGCTCCACCACAACCGGAGCCCCACCGGGCCAGCTGGTTGACCCGGGCAGCCGCTCCACAACCGACCGAGCCCCGCCGGGCCGGCTTCCTGACCCGGGCGGCCGCTCCACCACACCCCGAGCCGGGCCGGACCGGCTGCTTTACCCCGGCGGCCGCTCCACCACAACCGGAGCCCCGCCAGGCCAGCTGGTTGACCCGGTCGGCCGCTCCACCACAGACATAGCCTTGCCGGGCCGGCTTCCTGACCCGGGCGGCCGCTCCACCACACCCCGAGCCGGTCCGGGCCTGCTGCTTTACCCCGGCGGCCGCTCCACCACAACCGGAGCCCCGCCGGGTCGGCCTCTTGACCCGGGCGGCCGCTCCACCACACCCCCAGCCCGGCCAGGTCGGCTGCTTTACCCCGGCGGCCGCTCCACCACAACCGGAGCCCCGCCGGGCCAGCTGGTTGACCCGAGCGGGCGCTCCACAACCGATCGAGCCCGTCCGGACCGGCTTCCTGACCCGGGCGGCCGCTCCACCACACCCGGAGCCGGGCCGGGCCGGCTATTTTACCCCGGCGGCCGCTCCACCACAACCGGAGCCCCGCCGGGCCAGCTGGTTGACCCGGGCGGCCGCTCCACCACAAACCGAGCCCGGCCGGTTCTGCCTCCTGACCCGGGCGGCCGCTCCACCACACCGCGAGCCGGTCCGGGCCTGCTGCTTTACCCCGGCGGCCGCTCCACCACAACCGAAGCCCCGCCGGGCCGGCTGCTTGACCCGGGCGGCCGACGATGGCAGCCCAAGTCCGCCCGGGCAGGCTGCTTCACCCGGGCGGCCGCTCCACCACACCCCGAGCCCGGCCGGGCCGGCTGCTTTACCCCCGCGGCCGCTCCACCACAACCGAAGCCCCGCCGGACCGGCTGCTTTACCCCGGCGGCCGACGAAGGCACCCCAAGTCTGGCCGGGCCGGCTGCTCGACCCGGGCGGGCGCTCCACCACACCCCGAGCCCGGCCGGGCCGACTGCTTTACCCCGGCGGGCGGTCCACCAAAACCGAAGTTACGCCGGGCCGGCTGCTCGACCCAGGCGGCCGCTCCACCACACCTTGATCCCGGCCGGGCTGACTGCTTTACCCCGGCGGCCGCTCCACCACAACCGAAGCCCCGCCGGGCCGGCTGGTTTACCCGGGCCGGCGACGAACGCAGCCCAAGTCCGGCCGGGCAGGCTGCTTCGCCCGGGCGGCCGCTCCAGCATAGACCGAGCCCGGCCGGGCCGGCTGCTTTACCCCGGCGGCCGCTCCACCACAACCGAAGCCTCACCGGGCGGGCTGCTTGATCCGGGCGTCCGCTCCACCACACCCCGAGCCAGGCCGGGCCGCCTGCTTTACCCCGGCGGCCGCTCCACCAAAACCGAAGCCTCACCGGGCGGGCTGCTTGACCCGGGCGGCCGCGCCACCACACCCCGAGCCAGGCCGGGCCGGCTGCTTTACCACGGCGGCCGCTCCACCACAAACCGAGCCCGGCCGGGTCTGCCTCCTGACCCGGGCGGCCGCTCCACCACAACCCCAGCCCGGCCGGGCAGGCTGCTTTACCCCCGGCGGCCGCTCCACCACAACCGGAGCCCCGCCGGGCCAGCTGGTTGACCCGGGCGGCCGCTCCACAACCGACCGAGCTCGGCCGGGCCGGCTTCCTGACCCGGGCGGCCGCTCCACCACACCCCGAGCCCGGCCGGTCCGGCTGCTTTACCCCGGCGGCCGCTCCACCACACCCCGAGCCCGGCCGGGCCGGCTGCTTTACCCCGGCGGCCGCTCCACCACAACCGGAGCCCCGCCGGGCCAGCTGGTTGACCCTGGCGTCCGCTCCATAACCGACCGAGCCCGGCCGGGCCGGCTGCCTGACCCGGGCGGCTGCTCCACCACACCCCGAGCCCGGCCGGGCCGGCTGCTTTACCCCGGCGGCCGCTCCACCACAACCGGAGCCCCGCCGGGCCAGCTGGTTGACCCGAGCGGACGCTCCACAGCCGACCGAGCCCGGCCGGGCCGGCTTCCTGACCCGGGCGGCCGCTCCACCACACCTTGAGCCGGGCCGGGTCGGCTGCTTTACCCCGGCGGCCGCTCCACCACAATCGGAGCCCCGCCGGGCCAGCTGGTTGACCCGGGCGGCCGCTCCACAACCGACCGAGCCCGGCCGGGCCGGCTTCCTGACCCTGGCGGCCGCTCCACCACAACCCCAGCCCGGCCGGGTCCGCTGCTTTACCCCGGCGGCCGCGGCACCACAAACGGATCCCCGCCGGGCCAGCTGGATGACCCGGGCGGCCGCTCCACCACAGACCGAGCATGGCCGGGCCGGCCTCCTGACCCGGGCGGCCGCTCCACCACACCCCCAGCCCGGCCGGGCCGGCTGCTTTACCCCGGCGGCCGCTCCACCACAACCGGAGCCCCGCCGGGCCAGCTGGTTGACCCGGGCGGCCGCTCCACAACCGACCGAGCCCGGCCGGGCCGGCTTCCTGACCCGGGCGGCCGCTCCACCACACCCCGAGCCGGGCCGGGCCGGCTGCTTTACCCCGGCGGTCGCTCCACCACACGGAGCCCTGCCAGGCCAGCTGGTTGACCCGGGCGACCGCTCCACAACCGACCGAGCCCGGCCGGGCCGGCTTCCTGACCCCGGGGGCCGCTCCACCACAACCCCAGCCCGGCCGGGCCGGCTGCTTTACCCCGGCCGCCGCTCCACCACAACCGGAGCCCCGCCGGGCCAGCTGGTTGACCCGGGCGGCCGCTCCACAACCGACCGAGCACGGCCGGGCCGGCTTCCTGACCCGGGCGGCCGCTCCACCACACCCCGAGCCGGGCCGGGCCGGCTGCTTTACCCCGGCGGCCGCTCCACCACAACCGGAGCCCCGCCGGGCCAGCTGGTTGACCCGGGCGGCCGCTCCACCACAGACCGAGCCTGGCCGGGCCGGCCTCCTGACCCGGGCGGCCGCTCCACCACACCCCAAGCCCGGCCGGGCCGGCTGCTTTACCCCGGCGGCCGCTCCACCACAACCGGAGCCCCGCCGGGCCAGCTGGTTGACCCGGGCGGCCGCTCCACAACCGACCGAGCTCGGCCGGGCCGGCTTCCTGACCCGGGCGGCCGCTCCACCACACCCCGAACCTGGCCGGGCCGGCTGCTTTACCCCGGCGGCCGCTCCACCACAACCGGAGCCCCGCCGGGCCAGCTGGTTGACCCAGGCGGCCGCTCCACAAACGACCGAGCCCGGCCGGGCCGGCTTCCTGACCCGGGCGGCCGCTCCACCACACCCCGAGCCCGGCCGGGCGGGCTGCTTTACCCCGGCGGCCGCTCCACCACAACCGGATCCCCGCCGGGCCAGCTGGTTGACCCGGGCGGCCGCTCCACAACCGACCGAGCCCGGCCGGGCCGGCTTCCTGACCCGGGCGGCCGCTCCACCACACCCCGAGCTGGGCCGGGCCGGCTGCTTTACCCCGGCTGCCGCTCCACCACAACCGGAGCCCCGCCGGGTTAGCTGGTTGACCCGGGCGGCCGCTCCACAACCGACCGAGCCCGGCCGGGCCGGCTTCCTGACCCGGGCGGCCGCTCCACCACACCCCGAGCCGGGCCGGGCCGGCTGCTTTACCCCGGCGGCCGCTCCACCACAACCGGATCCCCGCCGGGCCAGCTGGTTGACCCGGGCGGCCGCTCCACAACCGACCGAGCCCGGCCGGGCCGGCTTCCTGACCCGGGCGGCCGCTCCACCACACCCCGAGCCGGGCCGGGTCGGCTGCTTTACCCCGGCGGCCGCTCCACCACAACCGGAGCCCGGCCGGGCCAGCTGGTTGACCCGGGCGGCCGCTCCACAACCGACCGAGCCTGGCCGGGCCGGCCTCCTGACCCGGGCGGCCGCTCCACCACACCCCCAGGCCGGCCGGGCCGGCTGCTTTACCCGGGCGGCCGCTCCACCACAACCGGAGCCCCGCCGGGCCAGCTGGTTGACCCGGGTGCCGCTCCACAACCGATTGAGCCCGGCCGGGCCGGCTTCCTGACCCGGGCGGCCGCTCCACCACACCCCGAGCCCGGCCGGGCCGGCTGCTTTACCCCGGCGGCCGCTCCACCACAACCGGGGCCCCGCCGGGCCAGCTGGTTGACCCGGGCGGCCGCTCAACAACCGACCGAGCCCGGCCGGGCCGGCTTCCTGACCCGGGCGGCCGCTCCACCACACCCCGAGCCGGGCCAGGTCGGCTGCTTTACCCCGGCGGCCGCTCCACCACAACGGGAGCCCCGCCGGGCCAGCTGGTTGACCCGGGCGGCCGCTCCACCACAGACCGAGCCTGGCCGGGCCGGCCTCCTGACCCGGGCGGCCGCTCCACCACACCCCCAGCCCGGCCGGGCCGGCTGCTTTACCCCGGCGGCCGCTCCACCACAACCGGATTCCCGCCGGCCCAGCTGGTTGACCCGGGCGGCCGCTCCACAACCGACCGAGCCCGGCCGGGCCGGCTTCCTGACCCGGGCGACCGCTCCACCACACCCCGAGCCGGGCCGGGCCGGCTGCTTTACCCCGGCGGCCGCTCCACCACAACCGGAGCCCCGCCGGGCCAGCTGGTTGACCCTGGCGGCCGCTCCACAAACGACCGAGCCTGGCCGGGCCGGCCTCCTGACCCGGGCGGCCGCTCCACCACACCCCCAGCCCGGCCGGGCCGGCTGCTTTACCTCGGCGGCCGCTCCACCACAACCGGAGCCCGCCGGGCCAGCTGGTTGACCCGGGAGCCGCACCTCAACCGACCGAGCCCGGCCGGGCCGGCTGCCTGACCCGGGCGGCGGCTCCACCACACCCCCAGCCCGGCCCGGCTGGCTGCTTTACCCCGGCGGCCGCTCCACCACAACCCCAGCCCGGCCAGGCTGGCTGCTTTACCTCGGCGGCCGCTCCACCACAACCGGAGCCCCGCCGGGCCAGCTGGTTGACCCGGGAGCCGCTCCACAACCGACCGAGCCCGGCCGGGCCGGCTTCCTGACCCCGGCGGCCGCTCCACCACAACCCTAGCCCGGCCGGGCCGGCTGCTTTACCCCGGCGGCCGCTGCACCACAACCGGATCCCGGCCGGGCCAGCTGGTTGACCCGGGCGGCCGCTCCACCACAGACCGAGCCTGGCCGGGCCGGCCTCCTGACCCGGGCGGCCGCTCCACCACACCCCCAGCCCGGCCGGGCCGGCTGCTTTACCCCGGCGGCCGCTCCACCACACCCCGAGCCCGGCCGGGCCGGCTGCTTTACCCCGGCGGCCGCTCCACCACAACCGGAGCCCCGCCGGGACAGCTGGTTGACCCGGGCGTCCGCTCCATAACCGACCGAGCCCGGCCGGGCCGGCTGCCTGACCCGGGCGGCTGCTCCACCACACCCCGAGCCAGGCCGGGCCGGCTGCTTTACCCCGGCGGCCGCTCCACCACAACCGGAGCCCCGCCGGGCCAGCTGGTTGACCCGGGCGGCCGCTCCACAGCCGACCGAGCCCGGCCGGGCCGGCTTCCTGACCCGGGCGGCCGCTCCACCACACCCCCGAGCCGGGCCGGGTCGGCTGCTTTACCCCGGCGGCCGCTCCACCACAACCGGAGCCCCGCCGGGCCAGCTGGTTGACCCGGGCGGCCGCTCCACAACCGACCGAGCCCGGCCGGGCCGGCTTCCTGACTCGGGCGGCCGCTCCACCACACCCCGAGCCGGGCCGGGTCGGCTGCTTTACCCGGCGGCCGCTCCACCACAACCCGAGCCCGGCCGGGCCGGCTGCTTTATCCCGGCGGCCGCTGCACCACAACCGGATCCCCGCCGTGCCAGCTGGTTGACCCGGGCGGCCGCTCCACCACAGACCGAGCCTGCCCGGGCCGGCCTCCTGACCCGGGCGGCCGCTCCACCACACCCCCAGCCCGGCCGGGCCGGCTGCTTTACCCCGGCGGCCGCTCCACCACAACCGGATCCCCGCCGGGCCAGCTGGTTGACCCGGGAGCCGCTCCACAACCGACCGAGCCCGGCCGGGCCGGCTTCCTTACCCGGGCGGGCCGCTCCACCACACCCCGAGCCGGGCCGGGCCGGCTGTTTTACCTCGGCGGCCTCTCCACCACAACCGGAGCCCCGCCGGGCCAGCTGGTTGACCCGGGCAGCCGCTCCACCAAAGACCCAGCCCGGCCGGCCCGGCCTCCTGACCCGGGCGGCCGCTCCACACCACCAGCCCGGCCGGTCCGGCTGCTTTACCCCGGCGGCCGCTCCACCACAACCGGAGCCCCGCCGGGCCAGCTGGTTTACCCGGGCGGCCGCTCGACCACAGACCCAGCCCGGCCGGGCCGGCCTCCTGAACTGGGCGGCCGCTCCACCACACCTTCACCCCGGCCGGGCCGGCTGCTTTACCCCGGCGGCCGCTCCACCACAACCCGAGCCCCGCCGGGGCAGCTGGTTGACCCGGGCGGCTGCTCCACCACAGACCGAGCCCGGTTGGGCCGGCCTCCTGACCGGGGCGGCCGCTCCACCACACCCCCAGCCCGGCCAGGCCGGCTGCTTTACCCCGGCGGCCGCTCCACCACAACCGGAGCCACGCCGATCCAGCTGGTTAACCCGGGCGGCCGCTCCACAACCGACCTAGCCCGGCCGGGCCGGCTTCCTGACCCGGGCAGCCGCTCCACCACACCACGAGCCAGGCCGGGCCGGCCGCTTTACCCCGGCGGCCGCTCCACCACAACCGGAGCCCCACCGGGCCAGCTGGTTGACCCGGGCAGCCGCTCCACAACCGACCGAGCCCCGCCGGGCCGGCTTCCTGACCCGGGCGGCCGCTCCACCACACCCCGAGCCGGGCCGGACCGGCTGCTTTACACCGGCGGCCGCTCCACCACAACCGGAGCCCCTCCAGGCCAGCTGGTTGACCCGGTCGGCCGCTCCACCACAGACATAGCCTTGCCGGGCCGGCTTCCTGACCCGGGCGGCCGCTCCACCACACCCCGAGCCGGTCCGGGCCTGCTGCTTTACCCCGGCGGCCGCTCCACCACAACCGGAGCCCCGCCGGGTCGGCCTCTTGACCCGGGCGGCCGCTCCACCACACCTTCAGCCCGGCCAGGTCGGCTGCTTTACCCCGGCGGCCGCTCCACCACAACCGGAGCCCCGCCGGGTCGGCCTCTTGACCCGGGCGGCCGCTCCACCACACCCCCAGCCCGGCCAGGCCGGCTGCTTTACCCCGCGGCCGCTCCACCACAACCGGAGCCCCGCCGGGTCAGCTGGTTGACCCGGGAGCCGCTCCACAACCGATTGAGCCCGGCCGGGCCGGCTTCCTGACCCGGGCGGCCGCTCCACCACACCCCGAGCCCGGCCGGGCCGGCTGCTTTACCCCGGCGGCCGCTCCATCACAACCGGAGCCCCGCCGGGCCAGCTGGTTGACCCGCGCGGCCGCTCCACAACCGACCGAGTCCGGCCGGGCCGGCTTCCTGACCCGGGCGGCCGCTCCACCACAACCCCAGCACGGCCGGGCCGGCTGCTTTACCCCGGTGGCCGCTCCACCACAACCGGAGACCCGCCGGGCCAGCTGGTTGACCCGGGCGGCCGCTCCACCACACCCCGAGCCCGGCCGAGCCGGCTGCTTTACCCCGGCGGCCGCTCCACCACAACCGGAGCCCCGCCGGGCGAGCTGGCTGACCCGGGAGCCGCTCCACAACCGACCGAGCTCGCCCGGGCCGGCTTCCTGACCCGGGCGGCCGCTCCACCACACCCCGAGCCCGGCCGGGCCGGCTGCTTTACCCCGGCGGCCGCTCCACCACACCCCGAGCCCGGCCGGGCCGGCTGCTTTACCCCGGCGGCCGCTCCACCACAACCGGAGCCCCGACGGGCCAGCTGGTTGACCCGGGCGTCCGCTCCATAACCGACCGAGCCCGGCCGGGCCGGCTGCCTGACCCGGGCGGCTGCTCCACCACACCCCGAGCCCGGCCGGGCCGGCTGCTTTACCCCGGCGGCCGCTCCACCACAACCGGAGCCCCGCCGGGCCAGCTGGTTGACCCGGGCGGCCGCTCCACAGCCGACCGAGCCCGGCCGGGCCGGCTTCCTGACCCGGGCGGCCGCTCCACCACACCCCGAGCCGGGCCGGGTCGGCTGCTTTACCCCGGCGGCCGCTCCACCACAATCGGAGCCCCGCCGGGCCAGCTGGTTGACCCGGGCGGCCGCTCCACCACAGACCGAGCCTGGCCGGGCCGGCCTCCTGACCCGGGCGGCCGCTCCACCACACCCCCAGCCCGGCCGGGCCGGCTGCTTTACCCCGGCGGCCGCTCCACCACAACCGGATCCCCGCCGGCCCAGCTGGTTGACCCGGGCGGCCGCTCCACAACCGACCGAGCCCGGCCGGGCCGGCTTCCTGACCCGGGCGACCGCTCCACCACACCCCGAGCCGGGCCGGGCCGGCTGCTTTACCCCCGGCGGCCGCTCCACCACAACCGGAGCCCCGCCGGGCCAGCTGGTTGACCCTGGCGGCCGCTCCACAAACGTCCGAGCCCGGCCGGGCCGGCTTCTTGACCCGGGCGGCCGCTCCACCACACCCCGACCACGGCCGGGCCGGCTGCTTTACCCCGGCGGCCGCTCCACCACAACCGGAGCCCCGCCGGGCCAGCTGGTTGACCCGGGCGGCCGCTCCACAACCGACCGAGTCCGGCCGGGCCGGCTGCTTTACCCCGGCGGCCGCTCCACCACAACCAAAGCCCCGCCGGCCCAGCTGGTTGACCCGGGCGGCCGCTCCAGAACCGACCGAGCCCGACCGGGCCGGCTTCCTGACCCCGGCGGCCGCTCCACCACAACCCCAGCCCGGCCGGGCCGGCTGCTTTACCCCGGCGGCCGCTCCACCACAACCGGAAACCCGCCGGGCCAGCTGGTTGACCCGGGCGGCCGCTCCACCACAGACCGAGCCCGGCCGGGCCGGCCTCCTGTCCCGGGCGGCAGCTCCACCACACCCCAAGCCCGGCCGGGCCGGCTGCTTTACCCCGGCGGCCGCTCCACCACAACCAGAGCCCAGCCGGGTCAGCTGGTTGACCCGGGCGGCAGCTCCACAACAGACCGAGCCCGGCCCGGCCGGCTTCCTGACCCGGGCGGCCGTTCCACCACACCCCGAGCCGGGCCGGGCCGGCTGGTTTACCCCGGCGACCGCTCCACCACAACCGGAGCCCCGCCGGGCCAGCTGGTTGACCCGGGCGGCCACTCCACCACAGACCGAGCCTGGCCGGGCCGGCCTCCTGACCCGGGCGGCCGCTCCACCACACCCCCAGCCCGGCCGGGGCGGCTGCTTTACCCCGGCGGCCGCTCCACCACAACCGGAGCCCCGCCGGGACAGCTGGTTGACCCGGAAGCCACTCCACAACCGACCGAGCTCGGCCGGGCCGGCTTCTTGACCCGGGCGGTCGCTCCACCACACCCCAAGCCCGGCCGGGCCGGCTGCTTTACCCCGGCGGCCGCTCCACCACAACCGGAGCCCCGCCGGGCCAGCTGGTTGACCCTGGCGGCCGCTCCACAACCGACCGAGCCCGGCCGAGCCGGCTTCCTGACCCGGGCGGCCGCTCCACCACACCCCGAGCCCGGCCGGGCCGGCTGCTTTACCCCGGCGGCCGCTCCACCACAACCGGATCCCCACCGGGCCAGCTGGTTGACCCGGGCGGCCGCTCCACAACCGACCGAGCCCGGCCGGGCCGGCTTCCTGACCCGGACGGCCGCTCCACCACACCCCGAGCCGGGCCGGGTCGGCTGCTTTACCCCAGCGGCCGTTCCACCACAACCGGAGCCCCGCCGGGCCAGCTGGTTGACCCGGGCGGCCGCTCCACCACAGACCGAGCCTGGCCGGGCCGGCCTCCTGACCCGGGCGGCCGCTCCACCACACCCCGAGCCCGGCCGGGCCGGCTGCTTTACCCCGGGGGCCGCTGCACCACAACCGGAGCCCCGCCGGGCCAGCTGGTTGACCCTGGCGGCCGCTCCACAAACGACCGAGCCCGGCCGGGCCGGCTTCCTGACCCGGGCGGCCGCTCCACCACACCCCGAGCCCGGCCGGGCGGGCTGCTTTACCCCGGCGGCCGCTCCACCACAACAGGAGCCCCGCCGGGCCAGCTGGTTGACCCGGGCGGCCGCTCCACCACAGACCCAGCCCGGCCGGGCCCGCCTCCTGACCCGGGCGGCCGCTCCACCACACCCCAAGCCCGGCCGGGCCGGCTGCTTTACCCCGGCGGCCGCTCCACCACAACCGGAGCCCCGCCGGGCCAGCTGGTTGACCCGGGCGGCCGTTCCACAACCGACTGAAGTCGGCCGGGCCGGCTTCCTGACCCGGGCGGCCGCTCCACCACACCCCGAGCCCGGGCGGGCGGGCTGCTTTACCCCGGCGGCCGCTCCACCACAACCGGAGCCCCGCCGGGCCAGCTGGTTGACCCGGGCGGCAGCTCCACAACCGACCGAGCCCGGCCGGGCCGGCTTCCTGACCCGGGCGGCCGCTCCACCACACCCCGAACCCTGCCGGGCCGGCTGCTTTACCCTGGCGGCCGCTCCACCACAACCGGAGCCCCGCCGGGCCAGCTGGTTGACCCGCGCGGCCGCTCCACAACCGACCGAGCCCGGCCAGGCCAGCTTCCTGACCCGGGCGGCCGCTCCACCACACCTAAGCCCGGCCGGGCGGGCTGCTTTACCCCGGCGGCCGCTCCACCACAACCGGAGCCCCGCCGGGCCAGCTGGTTGATCCGGGCGGCCGCTCCACAACCGACCGAGCTCGGCTGGGCCGGCTTCCTGACCCGGGCAGCCGCTCCACCACACCCGGAGCCCGGCCGGGCCGGCTGCTTTACCCCGGCGGCCGCTCCACCACAACCAGAGCCCCGCCGGGCCAGCTGGTTGACCCGGGCGGCCGCTCCACCACAGACCCAGCCCGGCCGGGCCGGCCTCCTGACCCGGGCGGGCGCTCCAATACACCCCGAGCCCGGCCGGGCGGGCTGCTTTACCCCGGCGGCCGCTCCACCACAACCGGAGCCCCGCCGGGCCAGCTGGTTGACCCGGGCGGCCGCTCCACAACCGACCGAGCCCGGCCGGGCCGGCTTCCTGACCCGGGCGGCCGCTCCACCACACCCCGAGCCCGGCCGGGCCGGCTGCTTTACCCCGGCGGCCGCTCCACCACAACCGGAGCCCCGCCGGGTCAGCTGGTTGACCCGGGCGGCCGCTCCCACACCCGACCGAGCTCGGCCGGGCCGGCTTCCTGACCCGGGCGGCGGCTCCACCACACCCCCAGCCCGGCCGGGCCGGCTGCTTTACCCCGGGGGGCCGCTCCACCACAAACGGAGCCCCGCCGGGCCAGCTGGTTGACCCGGGCAGCCGCTCCACAACCGACCGAGCTCGACCAGGCCGGCCTCCTGACCCGGACGGCCGCTCCACCACACCCCGAGCCCGGCGGGGCCCGCTGCTTTACCCCGGCGGCCGCTCCACCACAACCGGAGCCCCGCCGGGCCAGCTGGTTGACCCGGGCGGCCGCTCCACCACAGACCCAGCCCGGCCGCGCCGGCCTCCTGACCCCCGGGCCGGCCGCTCCACCACACCCCGAGCCCGGCGGGGCGGGCTGCTTTACCCCGGCGGCCGCTCCACCACAACCGGAGCCCCCGCCCGGGCCAGCTGGTTGACCCGGGCGGCCGCTCCAAAACCGACTGAGGTCGGTCGGGCCGGCTTCCTGACCCGAGCGGCCGCTCCACCACACCCCGAGCCCGGCCGGGCCGGCTGGTTTACCCCCGGCGGCCGCTCCACCACAACCGGAGCCCCGCCGGGCCAGCTGGTTGACCCGGGCGGCCGCTCCACAACCGACCGAGCCCGTCCGGGCCGGCTTCCTGACCCGGGCGGCCGCTACACCACACCCCGAGCCCGGCCGGCCCGGCTGCTTTACCCCGGCGGCCGCTCCACCACAACCGGAGTCCCGCCGGGCCAGCTGGTTGACCCGGGGGCCGCTCCACCACAGACCCAGCCCGGCCGGGGCCGGCCTCCTGACCCGGGCGGCCGCTCCCACCCCACCCTGAGCCCGGCCCGGGCCGGCTGCTTTACCCCGGCGGCCGCTCCACCACAATCGGAGCCCCGCCGGGCCAGCTGGTTGACCCGGGGGCCGCTCCACCACACCCCGAGCCGGGCCGGGACGGCTGCTTCACCCTGGCGGCCGCTCCACCACAACCGGAGCCCCGCCGGACCAGCTGGTTGACCCGGGCGGCCCGCTCCAACACAGACCCAGCCCGGCCGGGCCGGCTGCTATACCCCGGCGGCCGCTCCACCACAACCGGTGCCCCGCCAGGCCAGCTGGTTGACCAGGGCGGCCGCTCCACCACACCCCCAGCCCGGCCGGGCCGGCTGCTATACCCCGGGGGCCGCTCCACCACAACCGGAGCCCTGCCAGGCCAGCTGGTTGACCCGGGCCGCCGCTCCACAACCGACCGAGCCCGGCCGGGCCTGCTTCCTGACCCGGGCGGCCGCTCCACCACACCCCGAGCCGGGCCGGGCCGGCTGCTTTACCCCGGCGGCCGCTCCACCACAACCGGAGCCCCGTCGGGCCTGCTGGTTGACCCGGGGGCCGCTCCACCACAGACCCAGCCCGGCCGGGCCGGCCTCCTGACCCGGGCGGCCGCTCCACCCCACCCCGAGCCCGGCCGGGCCGGCTGCTTTAACCCGGCGGCCGCTCCACCACAATCGGAGCCCCGCCGGGCCAGCTGGTTGACCGGGGCGGCCGCTCCACAACCGACCGAGTCCGGCCGGGCCGGCTTCCTGACCCGGGCGGCCGCTCCACCACACACCGAGCCCGGCCGGGCCGGCTGTTTTACCCCGGCGGCCGCTCCACCACAACCGGAGCCCCGCCGGGCCAGCTGGTTGACCCGGGCGTCCGCTCCATAACCGACCGAGCCCGGCCGGGCCGGCTTCCTGACCCGGGCGGCCGCTCCACCACACCCCGAGCCCGGCCGGGCCGGTTGCTTTACCCCGGCGGCCGCTCCACCACAACCGGAGCCCCGCCGGGCCAGCTGGTTGACCCGGGCGGCCGCTCCACAGCCGACCGAGCCCGGCCGGGCCGGCTTCCTGACCCGGGCGGCCGGTCCACCACACCCCGAGCCGGGCCGGGTCGGCTGCTTTACCCCGGCGGCCGCTCCACCACAATCGGAGCCCCGCCGGGCCAGCTGGTTGACCCGGGCGGCCGCTCCACCACAGACCGAGCCTGGCCGGGCCGGCCTCCTGACCCGGGCGGCCGCTCCACCACACCCCCAGCCCGGCCGGGCCGGCTGCTTTACCCCGGCGGCCGCTCCACCACAACCGGATTCCCCGCCGGCCCAGCTGGTTGACCCGGGCGGCCGCTCCACAACCGACCGAGCCCGACCGAGCCCGGCCGGGCCGGCTTCCTGACCCGGGCGACCGCTCCACCACACCCCGAGCCGGGCCGGGCCGGCTGCTTTACCCCGGCGGCCGCTCCACCACAACCGGAGCCCCGCCGGGCCAGCTGGTTGACCCTGGCGGCCGCTCCACAAACGACCGAGCCTGGCCGGGCCGGCCTCCTGACCCGGGCGGCCGCTCCACCACACCCCCAGCCCGGCCGGGCCGGCTGCTTTACCTCGGCGGCCGCTCCACCACAACCGGAGCCCGCCGGGCCAGCTGGTTGACCCGGGAGCCGCACCTCAACCGACCGAGCCCGGCCGGGCCGGCTGCCTGACCCGGGCGGCGGCTCCACCACACCCCCAGCCCGGCCCGGCTGGCTGCTTTACCCCGGCGGCCGCTCCACCACAACCCCAGCCCGGCCAGGCTGGCTGCTTTACCTCGGCGGCCGCTCCACCACAACCGGAGCCCCGCCGGGCCAGCTGGTTGACCCGGGAGCCGCTCCACAACCGACCGAGCCCGGCCGGGCCGGCTTCCTGACCCCGGCGGCCGCTCCACCACAACCCTAGCCCGGCCGGGCCGGCTGCTTTACCCCGGCGGCCGCTGCACCACAACCGGATCCCGGCCGGGCCAGCTGGTTGACCCGGGCGGCCGCTCCACCACAGACCGAGCCTGGGCCGGGCCGGCCTCCTGACCCGGGCGGCCGCTCCACCACACCCCCAGCCCGGCCGGGCCGGCTGCTTTACCCCGGCGGCCGCTCCACCACAACCGGATCCCCGCCGGCCCAGCTGGTTGACCCGGGGCGGCCGCTCCAGAACCGACCGAGCACGGCCGGGCCGGCTTCCTGACCCGGGCGACCGCTCCACCACACCCCGAGCCGGCCGGGCCGGCTGCTTTACCCCGGCGGCCGCTCCACCACAACCGGAGCCCCGCCGGGCCAGCTGGTGGACCCGGGAGCCGCTCCACAACCGACCGAGCCCGGCCGGGGCCGGCTTCCTGACCCGGGCGGCCGCTCCACCACACCCCGAGCCGGGCCGGTCCGGCTGCTTTACCCCGGCGGCCGCTCCACCACAGCCGGAGCCCCGCCGGGCCAGCTGGTTGACCCCGGGCGGCCGCTCCACCACAGACCCAGCCCCGCCGGCCGGCCTCTTGACCCGGGCTGCCGCTCCATCACACCCCGAGCCCGGCCGGGCCGGTTGCTTTACCCCGGCGGCCGCTCCACCATAACCAGAGCCCCGCCGGGCCAGCTGGTTGACCCGGGCGGCCGCTCCACAACCGACCGAGTCCGGCCGGGCCGGCTTCCTGACCCGGCGGCCGCTCCACCACACCCCCAGCCCGGCCGGGCCGGCTGCTTTACCCCGGCGGCAGCTCCACCACAACCGGAGCCCCGCCGGGCGAGCTGGCTGACCCGGGAGCCGCTCCACAACCGACCGAGCTCGGCCGGGCCGGCTTCCTGACCCGGGCGGCCGCTCCACCACACCCCGAGCCCGCCGGTCCGGCTGCTTTACCCCGGCGGCCGCTCCACCACAACCGGAGCCCCGCCAGGCCAGCTGGTTGACCCGGTCGGCCGCTCCACCACAGACATAGCCTTGCCGGGCCGGCTTCCTGACCCGGGCGGCCGCTCCACCACACCCCGAGCCGGTCCGGGCCTGCTGCTTTACCCCCGGCGGCCGCTCCACCACAACCGGAGCCCCGCCGGGTCGGCCTCTTGACCCGGGCGGCCGCTCCACCACACCTTCAGCCCGGCCAGGTCGGCTGCTTTACCCCGGCGGCCGCTCCACCACAACCGGAGCCCCGCCGGGCCAGCTGGTTG
>JBAWUR020000166.1:0-56425 GCA_038363175.2 Artibeus lituratus
CCGACGGCCGCTCCACCACAACCGGAGCCCCGCCGGGCCAGCTGGTTGACCCTGGCGGCCGCTCCACAACCGACCGAACCGGGCCGGGCCGGCTTCCTGACCCGGGCGGCCGCTCCACCACACCCCGTGCCCGGCCGGGCCGGCTGCTTTACCCGGCGGCCGCTCCACCACAACCGGAGCCACGCCGGGCCAGCTGGTTGACCCGGGCGGCCTCTCCACCACAGACCCAGCCCGGCCGGGCCGGCCTCCTGACCCGGGCTGCCGCTCCACCACACTCCGAGCCCGGCCGGGCCGGCTGCTTTACCCCAGGGCCGCTCCACCACAACCGGAGCCCCGCCGGGCCAGCTGGTTGACCCGGGAGCCGCTCCACAACCGACCGAGCTCGGCCGGGCCGGCTTCCTGACCTGAGCGTCCTCTCCACCACACCCCGAGCCCGGCCGGGCCGGCTGCTTTACCCCGGCGGCCGCTCCACCACAACCGGAGCCCCGCCGGGCCAGCTGGTTGACCCGGGCGGCCGCTCCACAACCGACCGAGCCCGGCCGGGCCGGCTTCCTGACCCGGGCCGCCGCTCCACCACACCCCGAGCCGGGCCGGGCCGGCTGCTTTACCCCGGCGGCCGCTCCACCACAACCTGAGCCCCCCCGGGCCTGCTGGTTGACCCGGGCGGCCGCTCCACCACAGACCGAGCCCGGCCGGGCCGGCTTCCTGACCCGGGCGGCCGCTCCACCACACCCCGAGCCCGGCCGGGCCGGCTGCTTTACCCCGGCGGCCGCTCCACCACAACCGGAACCCCGCCAGGACGGCTGCTTGACCCAGGCGGCCGCTCCACCACCGCCCGAGCCGGGCCGGGCCGGCTTCCTGACCCGGGCGGCCTCCGACCACAGCCCGAGGCCGGCCGTGCTGGCTGGTTGACCCGGCCTGCCGCTCCACCACAGCCTGATGCCCAAAGGTCTGAGCATCACTGTCCAGTGCAGTGCGGACTGTCCTCCTCTGCCTGCAGCCACCGAAGTGCAGTGGGGGCAGCAAGTGCAAGGCTGGAGACCGTGAAGCCACAACCAGGAGGCGAGCCATGACCAACAAATGGGACAATAAGATTTGTCATCTCAGTGACACATGAGATGGCAGCAGAGAGCCGCACTTGGGACAATTTTCCTAGGGACCATCCTGTGCTAGGGTAAGTTTTAAATTTTTCAAAGGACTGAAATTATGTACACTATGTTTCTTACTGACATTGCTGTTAATATAGAAATCAGGAACAGAAGGTAACTAGGAAGTCCTGCTATTGAAAACTTACTAAACGCACGTCTAAACAACATTGCGATCAACAGTCATATTCTACTGCATTCAACCACTATTCCTGCTGACCACTCACTAACATGTTATTCCCAAAAGGCCCACGAAATGGCAGCAGAGACACACCTGGGAACATTTTACTATTTGCTTGGCCAACAGGTTCATTTGGTTTTTAGGTAAGGAGACAATGAAAGACGCTTTTCACTTTAACCAATAATTTTCTTAAAGAACATATTCACCATTTTGTTGCACTGCTTTCTGCAATCTTTCAGGCATCTTCATAACTACATCTTCCCAAAACTTTTTATCTTTTGGCCAAGCCAATAAAAAGCCAGTTTCAACAAGCATCGCAGCATTGAAAGTATAGACAATGTTTCTCTAAGTGTTCTCCTTGCACTTAAGCTAGAATGGACAAAAAACTGAGTGACTGGAAGCCCTGGCTGGTGTAGCTCAGTGGATTGAGCACGGGCTAAAAACAACGAAATGCCGGGCTAAACTGGTAAGAGGGGCGAAGCCAGCAGCGGAGCAGGTTGACCGAAAAGATCCCGACCTGGTGGTGCGCAAACAGCCGAAGGTGCAGATCGCAGGTGCGGGCTAGGTAAGAGGCGTGGCTGGCTGTCGGCGGTAGGTCGCACATTTGCGTGCAGATAAACCAGTGAAGAGGCGAGCATTGAGACCGCACGGTGCAGGGCAGCAGGCTCGCACAATTCCGCTCGGATAAACAGACCGGGGAAAGGGGTGGGACGGACTGGGCTAGTGGAGAAGACCGCCATTGTTCCCCCTCTGACCCCGCCCCCACATACAGCGTCACAAACCAGCGTCATGGGTGGCCCCGCCCTGGTAAACAACTAAGGCTCCGCTCCTCGTACTTAAGGGTGCGAACAGACCAAAAATGGCTCAAGAACAACTCAGAGCCCCAGAGCCGATCAATCTAAGCGATGAAGAAATAGCTAAACTTTCAGATGCACAGTTCAAAACACTGGTGACCAGGATCCTCACAGAACTGGTTGATATTAGTCACGAATTAGAGAAACATATGAAAGCTAAACTAATAAAAATGAATGGTAATGCAAAGAAAACCAATAGTAAGGGAAAGGAGATTGGGACTTAAATCAATGGAGTGGACCAGAAGAAAGAAAAAGAGGATCGATCAAACAGAAAAGAATAAAGAAACCAGAATGCATAAAAATGAGGAGAGGCTTAGGGACCTCCAGGACATCGTTAAACGTGCTAACATTCGAATTATAGGGATACCAGAAGGGGAAGAGTCATGAGTGGAAGCCTTATTTGAACAAATAATAAAAGAGAACTTCCCCATTCTGGCAGAGAAAGTAGACTTCCAGGAAATCCAGGAAGCTCAGAGAGTCCCAAAGAAGTTGGACCCAAGAAGGAACACACCAAGGCACATCATCATTATATTAGCCAAGATTCAAATGAAGGAGAGAATCCTAGAAGCAGCAAGAGATAAGGGGACAGTCACCTACAAAGGAGTTCCCATCAGACTGTCAGCGGATTTCTCAAAAGAGACCTTACAGGCAAGAAGGTGCTGGAAAGAGGTATTCCAAGTCATGAAAACCAAGGACCTACAATCAAGATTGCTCTAGCCAGCAAAGTTTTCATTTAGAATGGAAGGACAGATAAAGTGCTTCTCAGAGAAGATCAAATTCAAGGAGTTCATCCTCACCAAACCCTTATTATATGAAATGTTAAAGGGGCTTATCTAAGAAAAAGAAGATAAAATAGACGAACAGTGAAAAGACAGCAAACTCACAGTTATGAACAACCACACCTAAAACAAAAGCAGACTAAGAGGACAGCTAGATCAAGAGCAGAACCATAGAAAGGAAGATCACATGGAGGCTTAGCAACAGGGGAGTGGGAGGAGGAGAAGGGGGGAGAAGGTACAGAAAATAAGTAGCATAGACAGTAGATAGAAAATAGATAGGGGGAGGGTAAGAATAGTAGGGGGAATATAGAATCTAAAGAATTTGAGACACGTGTTCATGAACTAAAGGGGGAAATGGTGGGGGAGGGGTATGCATGGTGGAGGGGAACGGAGGGGGGAATAGAACAAATGGAATGGCATAATCAATAAAAAAGTTAAAAGAGAAAATAAAAAAACAAACACGCACTCCCACCTCAACCCGAGGCTTTCCCGTCTTCTGCTTCAACTCTTTCCCTCAGGCAGTGCTTCCGGTTGGTCTGATGGGGCAGCACGTGTTGCGAATTTCCCCAAGGAGCTCCTCCTACAGGACACAGGCCCTCTGGTATCAGCACACAGGCAACGTCACCTCCTTTCGATGAAGACTGCCCTGTATGGAGGGGATGCTGCTGGTGCTTCCTTCATTTGCCTACAATCTTTCCTGTTCCACATTATTCTCAAGTTTCATCCGTTCACACCACCACACAATTTGCTTGCAAGCAGAATGGTTTCTATATATTTCCATAGAAAACCCCATGTGGAAATGAGGTCAAGAAACTTTCCCCCCCCCACACACACACACCCAGCTTAACTTCTGGGGAACCCAAACATCAAAGGGATTCACTGTAATCTTGCAGGTGCATATGATTTTTGACACTGGATCTGGATACTTTGAGTATGTCATCAGTCTCCCACATGGCATGGTGTGGTCTGTCTTCAGTGAACATCTGGACTCTATGGCTCTGAACTGCCAATGGTCTGCCAGACCTGTGGGGCACCTTTGTGTGAGAAATCTTGGGTTGAAACTTTGCAAACCACCTCGGACACATTTCATCACCTACAAGGCCTTCTCCATACACACCACCAATCTTTATTTTGCATTCCAGTTGCGTGTTCACCTTTCTTGAAATGACAGTGTAATGTGCCAAAAGCATTCCTTCTGTTCATCCCTCTTCAGTATGAAAATGACCACAAAATCACAGTGGTTTCGATGAGTTTTTTTCTTTCAATGCCCATTTGTATGACATTTGTCACGGTGCAGTCTGACCCGACGCTTTTCCGTAAAATTAGACAAGTCAGCAAACCAGAGTCACAGGACAGGGCAGTGAGGGTGGTGAGGGCCAAACTGACTTTTGGGCCAACTTGATAGAAATGAAGCTTCAACCAGAATCGCATCATTTACAGTATGTTTTTTGTTCAGGCAGCACTTAAGCTAGAATTCACTGAAAATGAGTGACTAGAAGGTTCTGCTTTGTACTTCTGAAGTAGACTCCTACAGACCTTCCAAAATGAACCATCATGTGAGTTACAAAATAATTGGAACTGAATGATGCTAAAGATACTACACACTGAAACTTAAGAACAAAATCTGCACCTTTGAACACGTGGGTTAGTCACAAAACCCCCAATTGTACCAGAGTTGCACCCTTTTAGGAACTGAAAAGTGCAAAGGAAGCCAAGACACACTGGAGGGTACTGTGTCTAGACGCGTCCAGAAGGGCATGTACATAAAATGATAGTGATGTTATTTTATTATGTTTTGTTTTATTTTATTGTATTCTATTTCTGAATGGAGGATTTTGAATACACTTTACTTTCCCCTTGTTTAACGAAGCTGCAACAGACAAAACAAATTACAAACAATTTTCAAACACACTTCGAACTTGTGAAGACTTCACTCTATGACGCTACAAAGCCATTACCAAATAATGTCGCACAACACAGGTTCATCGCTCCCTTTGCCCTTAACTTGCACACCACTCACAAGGTAACTAGACCGTGCTGACATTAGACGCTTTGGAATGCACTTGGGAATATCACTACCGTCAAAAGCCATTGATATTCCACTACAATGAACCACTTTTCCTGCTGAACTGCACTGAGGTGTCATTCCCAAAAATGGCCATAAGATGGCAGCAGAGACCGACACTTGGAATGCCTGTCCCACAAAGGGCTCAGCTGACAGATTCCTTCACTTTTGACTTTGAGGTGCGATGACAGGCGCATTTTTCATTTTTCCTCAAACACGGTGACTGCACAAGGTCGTCGCCGTTCTGTTCCACTACTTTCTGCCACCTTTCAGGTCATTTCCACATTCCATGGTCCCCGAACTTTGTTATTTTTTTGGAGCAGAGAGCTCTTCTAGGTGGCTTCTACAGTGTTCCAGGGAATGGAAATTTCTCTCCAATAAGAGAAATTCAGACAGACCGAAGTCATTGGCCATGTGAAGGTGCAAGGTCTGGTGAGCACTGCGGATGAATCGGGACTGCTCAGCCAGGCTGGAACCTTTCATCACTGGTCACCAAAGAGAAACATGCATTCTCACCTTATCATGAAGCTTCTGCTGACAAATTCCAGACTCATTCCCTCAGGCGGTGCTTTCAGTTGTTCTGACCTGGAGCAGTGCTTGTTGCAAGTCACCTGCCAGCTTTCTACAAGGAACTCCTTCTCCAGGACCCCCTCCAGAAACCACCAGAAGGGTAACATCACCTCTTTCAGATGAAGACCAACTTATGCAGGGGCCTGGTGTTGGTTCTTTTGCTGACCCTGAATCTCTCCAATTCCACATTCTTCTAACACATCAACCATTCATCACCCCTCACAATTTGTTTTGGAAATGGAATGTTTTTCTTACATTTCCATAGAGAACCACACGTGGATATGTGGTCCAGATGGCTCCGTCCTTCTACCCATATAACTTCTGTGGAAACCAAACATCAGGGAGACTAAGCTAACTGTGCTGGCGCAAATGATTTTCAATGCTCGGTTAGGATACTTTGAGTTTGTTGCCTGTCTCCCACCTGCCATAATGTGGTGTGTTTTCAGTTATCATCTCCCCTGGATGGCTCTCCACTGCGGCTGGCCTGATGGACCAGTGCAGCAACTGTGCACCAGAAATCTCTGGAATGAAACTCGGAAATACACTTGTGACATGTTCCATCACTCACAGCAATGTCACCATACACACCAAAAAATCTTTCTTTGCCTTACACTGGCACTTGTACCTGTCCCGAAATGACAAAGCCTAAAGGACTGAAAATGTTGCTTATGTTCTTTCATTTTCAGTGAGAAAGTGGCACATATTCTCCAGTTGTGATAAGATTTCTTTCATGCAAGCTGGTATGACAGCTGTCACGATGCATTCTAACAAAATGGTTTCCAATGACGTAAAGGCAAGTCTGTGAGACCAGAGCCAGGTGATGGCGTGGGGTGTGGCGGTGGGAGAGGGTGGGGGGCTGAACTGACATTTCTACCAGCCCCATTTAAAGCAAGTTTTAACCAGCACCGCAGCCTCGAAATCCTATACAAAATGTTTTTGCCCTTATAGCACTGAAGCAGCATTCATTGAGAATAGATGACTAGAAAGTGCTGTTCTTTGGGACTTGTGAAATCAACTCCTAAAGAACCTCTGAAATAAACTGCCATTGGCATTACAAAGTAACTGGGCCTGAGTGATGATAAAGATGCTCCGTAACAAAACTTGAGAAAGAAATCTTCACCCTTGAATGCACAGCTTAGACAAAGAAGCTGGAAATGCACATGTTTGCGCCGATAACAGGAACCTAAATTAGTAGACAAAGTCCAGGGAAAGGGAAGAAACAACCGTAGACACGTCCCAAAGGGCAGGTACATACAATGATGGCGCTGGTACTTTACTTTGCTTTTTGTGTATCTCTTGTAGCACCATCATATATAAATTTTACCTCCACATTGTTTTAGGAAGCTGCAACAGACAAAGCAAAGGACAAATGACTTTCACTCACACTTGGCACTTCTAAAAACCTGCCTCTATTATGCTACAAAGCCACTTCCAAAAAACGTCCCATAAAACACACTTATTCCTCCCTTGGCCATTACTCTGGAGACTAGTCAGAAGATAACTGTATAGTCCTGACAATTAGATGTTTTCCAATGCACTTGTAAATACCACTGCCATCAAAAGTCATTGATATTTCACTGGCATCAACCACTTTTCCTGCTGACCTAAACTAACATGTCATTCCCCAAAATGGCCACGAGATGGCAGCATAGACAGACACTGGGAACATATACTGTACTGTGGGGTGGGCCAACTAGGTTCCTTCACGTTTTCCAGGAAAATTCAATGACAGGTACATTTTTTCATTATTCTCAAAAATGTGACTGGTTCAGGGCTTCAACATTTATTTCCAAGGCCCTCTGTTATAATTCGGACAACTTCACCATTCCATCTGCCCACAACATTGTTATCTTTCTGAGCACAGAACGCTTCCCGGCCGGGCCAGTTGGTCGACAAGGGCGGCCGCCGACCTCAGCCCGAGGACGGCCGGCCCGGCTGGTTGACACGGGCCGCCGCCGACCACGGCCCGAGGCCGACCGGGCCGGCTGCTTTACCCCGGCGGCCGCTCCACCACAACCGGAGCCCCGCCGGGACACCTGGTTGACCCGGGCGGCCGCTCCACCACAGACCGAGCCAGGCCGGGCCGGCCTCCTGACCCGGGCGGCCTCTCCACCACAACCCCAGCCCGGCCGGGCCGGTTGCTTTACCCCGGCGGCCGCTCGACCACAACCGGAGCCCCGCCGGGCCAGCTGGTTGACCCGGGCGGCCGCTCCACAACCGACCGAGCCCGGCCGGGCCGGCTTCCTGACCCCGGCGGCCGCTCCACCACAACCCCAGCCCGGCCGGGCCCGCTGCTTTACCCCGGCGGCCTCTCCACCACAACCGGAGCCCCGCCGGGCCAGCTGGTTGACCCGGGAGCCGCTCCACAACCGACCGAGCCCGGCTGGGCCGGCTTCCTGACCCGGGCGGGCGCTCCACCACACTCCGAGCCGGGCCGGGCCGGCTGCTTTACCCCGGCGGCCGCTCCACCACAACCGGAGCCCCGCCGGGCCAGCGGTTGACCCGGGCGGCCGCTCCACCACAGACCCAGCCCCGCCGGGCCGGCCTCCTGACCCGGGCTGCCGCTCCACCACACCCCGAGCCCGGCCGGGCCGGCTGCTTTACCCCGGCGGCCGCTCCACCATAACCGGAGCCCCGCCGGGCCAGCTGGTTGACCCGGGCGGCCGCTCCACAAACCGACCGATTCCGGCCGGGCCGGCTTCCTGACCCGGGCGGCCGCTCCACCACACCCCCAGCCCGGCCGGGCGGGCTGCTTTACGGCGGCGGCAGGTCCACCACAACCGGAGCCCCGCCGGGCCAGCTGGTTGACCCGGGCGGCCGCTCCACAACCGACCGAGCCCGGCCGGGCCGGCTTCCTGACCCGGGCCGCCGCTCCACCACACCCCGAGCCGGGCCGGGCCGGCTGCTTTACCCCGGCGGCCGCTCCACCACAACCGGAGCCCCGCCGGGCCAGCTGGTTGACCCGGGCGGCCGCTCCACAACCGACCGAGCCCGGCCGGGCCGGCTTCCTGACCCGGGCAGCCGCTCCACCACAACCCCAGCCCGGCCGGGCCGGCTGCTTTACCCCGGCGCCCGCTCCACCACAACCGGAGCCCCGCCGGGCCAGCTGGTTGACCCGGGAGCCGCTCCACAACCGACCGAGCCCGGCCGGGGCGGCTTCCTGACCCGGGCGGCCGCTCCACCACAACCCCAGCCCGGCCGGGCCGGCTGCTTTACCCCGGCGGCCGCTCCACCACAACCGGAGCCCCGCCGGGCCAGCTGGTTGACCCCGGCGGCCGCTCCACAACCGACCGAGTCCGGCCGGGCCGGCTTCCTGACCCGGGCGGCCGCTCCACCACACCCGCAGCCCGGCCGGGCCGGCTGCTTTACCCCGGCGGCCGCTCCACCACAACCGGAGCCCCGCCGGGCCAGCTGGTTGACCCGGGCGGCCGCTCCACAACCGACCGAGCCCGGCCGGGCCGGCTTCCTGACCCGGGCTGCCGCTCCACAACACCCCGAGCCCGGCCGGGCCGGCTGCTTTACCCCGGCGGCCGCTCCACCACAACCGGAGCCCCGGCGGGCCGGCTTGTTGACCCGGGAGCCGCTCCACAACCGACCGAGCTCGGCCGGGCCGGCTTCCTGACCCGGGCGGCCGCTCCACCACACCCCGAGCCCGGCCGGGCCGGCTGCTTTACCCCGGCGGCCGCTCCACCTCAACCGGAGCCCCGCCGGGCCAGCTGGTTGACCCGGGCGGCCGCTCCACAACCGACCGAGCCCGGCCGGGCCGGCTTCCTGACCCGGGCGGCCGCTCCACCACACCCCGAGCCGGGCCGGGCCGGCTGCTTTACCCCGGCGGCCGCTCCACCACAACCGGAGCCCCGCCGGGCCAGCTGGTTGACCCGGGCGGCCGCTCCACAACCGACCGAGCCCGGCCGGGCCGGCTTCCTGACCCGGGCGGCCGCTCCACCACACCCCGAGCCGGGCCGGGCCGGCTGCTTTACCCCGGCGGCCGCTCCACCACAACCGGAGCCCGAGGGGCCAGCTGGTTGACCCGGGCGGCCGCTCCACAACCGACCGAGCCCGGCCGGGCCGGCTTCCTGACCCGGGCGGCCGCTCCACCACACCCCGAGCCGGGCCGGGCCGGCTGCTTTACCCCGGCGGCCGCTCCACCACAACCGGATCCCCGCCGGGCCAGCTGGTTGACCCGGGCGGCCGCTCCACAACCGACCGAGCCCGGCCGGGCCGGCTTCCTGACCCGGGCGGCCGCTCCACCACACCCCGAGCCGGGCCGGGCCGGCTGCTTTACCCCGGCGGCCGATCCACCACAACCGGAGCCCCGCCGGGCCAGCTGGTTGACCCGGGCGGCCGCTCCAGAACCGACCGAGCCCGGCCGGGCCGGCTTCCTGATCCCGGGGGCCGCTCCACCACAACCCCAGCCCGTCCGGGCCGGCTGCTTTACCCCGGCGGCCGCTCCACCACAACCGGAGCCCCGCCGGGCCAGCTGGTTGACCCGGGCGGCCGGTCGACAACAGACCGAGCCCGGCCGGGCCGGCTTCCTGACCCGGGCGGCCGCTCCACCACACCCCGAGCCGGGCCGGGCCGGCTGCTTTACCCCGGCGGCCGCTCCACCACAACCGTTGCCCCGCCGGGCCAGCTGGTTGACCCGGGCGGCTGCTCCACCACAGACCGAGCCTGGCCGGGCCGGCCTCCTGACCCGGGCGGCCGCTCCACTACACCCCGAGCCGGGCCGGGCCGGCTGCTTTACCCCGGCGGCCGCTCCACCACAACCGGAGCCCCGCCGGGCCAGCTGGTTGACCCGGGCGGTCGCTCCACCACAGACCGAGCCCGGCCGGGCCGGCCTCCTGACCCGGGCATCCGCTCCACCACACCCCTAGCCCGGCCGGGCCGGCTGCTTTACCCCCGGCGGCCGCTCCACCACAACCGGAGCCCCGCCGGGCCAGCTGGTTGACCCGGGCGGCCGCTCCACAACCGACCGAGCCCGGCCGGGCCGGCTTCCTGACCCGGGCGGCCGCTCCACCACACCCCGAGCCGGGCCGGGCCGGCTGCTTTACCCCGGCGGCCGCTCCACCACAACCGGAGCCCCCGCCGGGCCAGCTGGTTGACTTGGGCGGCCGCTCCACAACCGACCGAGCCCGGCCGGGCCGGCTTCCTGACCCGGGCGGCCGCTCCACCACACCCCGAGCCGGGCCGGGCCGGCTGCTTTACCCCCGGCGGCCGCTCCACCACAACCGGAGCCCCGCCGGGCCAGCTGGTTGACCCGGGCGGCCGCTCCACAACCGACCGAGCCCGGCCGGGCCGGCTTCCTGACCCCGGCGTCCGCTCCACCACAACCCCAGCCCGGCCGGGCCGGCTGCTTTACCCCCGGCGGCCGCTCCACCACAACCGGAGCCCCGCCGGGCCAGCTGGTTGACCCGGGAGCCGCTCCACAACCGACCGAGCTCGGCCGGGCCGGCTTCCTGACCTGAGCGTCCTCTCCACCACACCCCGAGCCCGGCCGGGCCGGCTGCTTTACCCCGGAGGCCGCTCCACCACAACTGGAGCCCCGCCGGGCCAGCTGGTTGACCCGGGCGGGCCGCTCCACAACCGACCGAGCCCGGCCGGGCCGGCTTCCTGACCCGGGCCGCCGCTCCACCACACCCCGAGCCGGGCCGGGCCGGCTGCTTTACCCCGGCGGCCGCTCCACCACAACCGGAGCCCCGCCGGGCCAGCTGGTTGACCCCGGGCGGCCGCTCCACAACCGACCGAGCCCGGCCGGGCCGGCTTCCTGACCCGGGCAGCCGCTCCACCACAACCCCAGCCCGGCCGGGCCGGCTGCCTTACCCCCGGCGCCCGCTCCACCACAACCGGAGCCCCGCCGGGCCAGCTGGTTGACCCAAGCGGCCGCTCCACCACAGACCGAGCCTGGCCGGGCCGGCCTCCTGACACGGGCGGCCGCTCCACCACACCCCGAGCCCGTCCGGGCCGGCTGCTTTACTCCGGCGGCCGCTCCACCACAACCGGAGCCCCGCCGGGCCAGCTGGTTGACCCGGGAGCCGCTCCACAACCGACCGAGCCCGGCCGGGACGGCTTCCTGACACGGGCGGCCGCTCCACCACACCCCGAGCCCGGCCGGGCCGGCTGCTTTACCCCGGCGGCCGCTCAACCACAACCTGAGCCCCGCCGGGCCAGCTGGTTGACCCTGGCGGCCGCTCCACCACAGACCCAGCCCCGCCGGGCCGGCCTCCTGACCCGGGCTACCGCTCCACCACACTCCGAGCCCGGCCGGGCCGGCTGCTTTACCCCGGGGGCCGCTCCACCACAACCGGAGCCCCGCCGGGCCAGCTGGTTGACCCGGGCGGCCACTCCACCACAGACCCAGCCCCGCCGGGCCGGCCTCCTGACCCGGGCTGCCGCTCCACCACACCCCGAGCCCGGCCGGGCCGGCTGCTTTACCCCGGCGGCCGCTCCACCACAACCGGATCCCCGTCGGGCCAGCTGGTTGACCCGGGCGGCCGCTCCACAACCGACCGAGCCCGGCCGGGCCGGCTTCCTGACCCGGGCGGCCGCTCCACCACACCCCGAGCCGGGCCGGGCCGGCTGCTTTACCCCGGCGGCCGCTCCACCACAACCGGAGCCCCGCCAGGCCAGCTGGTTGACCCGGGCGGCCGCTACACAACCGACCGAGCCCGGCCGGGCCGGCTTCCTGACCCCGGCGGCCGCTCCACCACAACCCCAGCCCGGCCGGGCCGGCTGCTTTACCCCGGCGGCCGCTCCACCACAACCGGAGCCCCGCCGGGCCAGCTGGTTGACCCGGGAGCCGCTCCACAACCGACCGAGCCCCGCCGGGCCGGCTTCCTGACCCGGGCGGCCGCTCCACCACACCCCGAGCCGTGCCGGGCCGGCTGCTTTACCCCGGCGGCCGCTCCACCACAACCGGAGCCCCGCCGGGCCAGCTGGTTGACCCGGGCGGCCGCTCCACATCCGACCGAGCCTGGCCGGGCAGGCCTCCTGACCCGGGCGGCCGCTCCACCACACCCCCAGCCCGGCCGGGCCGGCTGCTTTACCACGGCGGCCGCTCCACCACAACCGGAGCCCCGCCGGGCCAGCTGGTTGACCCGGGAGCCGCTCCACAACCGACCGAGTTCGGCCGGGCCGGCTTCCTGACCTGAGCGTCCTCTCCACCACACCCCGAGCCCGGCCGGGCCGGCTGCTTTACCCCGGCGGCCGCTCCACCACAACCGGAGCCCCGCCGGGCCAGCTGGTTGACCCGGGAGCCGCTCCACAACCGACCGAGCCCGGCCGGGGCGGCTTCCTGACCCGGGCGGCCGCTCCACCACAACCCCAGCCCGGCCGGGCCGGCTGCTTTACCCCGGCGGCCGCTCCACCACAACCGGAGCCCCGCCGGGCCAGCTGGTTGACCCGGGCGGCCGCTCCACAACCGACCGAGCCCGGCCGGGCCGGCTTCCTGACACGGGCGGCCGCTCCACCACACCCAGAGCTCGGCCGGGCCGGCTGCTTTACCCCGGCGGCCGCTCCACCACAACCGGATCCCCGCCGGGCCAGATGGTTGACCCGGGCGGCCGCTCCACAACCGACCGAGCCCGGCCGGGCCGGCTTCCTGACCCGGGCAGCCGCTCCACCACACCCCGAGCCGGTCCGGGTCGGCTGCTTTACCCCGGCGGCCGCTCCACCACAACCGGAGCCCCGCCGGGCCAGCTGGTTTACCCGGGCGGCCGCTCCACCACCGACCGAGCCAGGCCGGGCCGGCTTCCTGACCCCGGCTCCCGCTCCACCACAACCCCAGCCCGGCCGGGCCGGCTGCTTTACCCCGGCGGCCGCTCGACCACAACCGGAGCCCCGCCGGGCCAGCTGGTTGACCCGGGCGGCCGCTCCACCACAGACCGAGCCTGGCCGGGCCGGCCTCCTGACACGGGCGGCCGCTCCACCACACCCCCAGCCCGACCGGGTCGGCTGCTTTACCCCGGCGGCCGCTCCACCACAACCGGATCCCCGTCGGGCCAGCTGGTTGACCCGGGCGGCCGCTCCACAACCGACCGAGCCCGGCCGGGCCGGCTTCCTGACCCGGGCGGCCGCTCCACCACACCCCGAGCCGGCCCGGGCCGGCTGCTTTACCCCCGGCGGCCGCTCCACCACAACCGGAGCCCCGCCAGGCCAGCTGGTTGACCTGGGCGGAAGCTCCACAACCGACCGAGCCCGGCCGGGCCGGCTTCCTGACCCCGGCGGCCGCTCCACCACAACCCCAGCCCGGCCGGGCCGGCTGCTTTACCCCGGCGGCCGCTCCACCACAACCGGAGCCCTGCCGGGCCAGCTGGTTGACCCGGGCGGCCGCTCCACCACAGACCGAGCCTGGCCGGGCCGGCCTCCTGACCCGGGCATCCGCTCCACCACACCCCTAGTCCGGCCGGGCCGGCTGCTTTACCCCCGGCGGCCGCTCCACCACAACCGGAGCCCCGCCGGGCCAGCTGGTTGACCCGGGAGCCGCTCCACAACCGACCGAGCCCCGCCGGGCCGGCTTCCTGACCCGGGCGGCCGCTCCACCACACCCCGAGCCGGGCCGGGCCGGCTGCTTTACCCCGGCGGCCGCTCCACCACAACCGGAGCCCCGCCGGGCCAGCTGGTTGACCCGGGCGGCCGCTCCACAACCGACCGAGCCCGGCCGGGCCGGCTTCCTGACCCGGGCCGCCGCTCCACCACACCCCGAGCCGGGCCGGGCCGGCTGCTTTACCCCGGCGGCCGCTCCACCACAACCGGAGCCCCGCCGGGCCAGCTGGTTGACCCGGGCGGCCGCTCCACAACCGACCGAGCCCGGCCGGGCCGGCTTCCTGACCCCGGCGTCCGCTCCACCACAACCCCAGCCCGGCCGGGCCGGCTGCTTTACCCCGGCGGCCGCTCCACCACAACCGGAGCCCCGCCGGGCCAGCTGGTTGACCCGGGAGCCGCTCCACAACCGACCGAGCTCGGCCGGGCCGGCTTCCTGACCTGAGCGTCCTCTCCACCACACCCCGAGCCCGGCCGGGCCGGCTGCTTTACCCCGGCGGCCGCTCCACCACAACTGGAGCCCCGCCGGGCCAGCTGGTTGACCCGGGCGGCCGCTCCACAACCGACCGAGCCCGGCCGGGCCGGCTTCCTGACCCGGGCCGCCGCTCCACCACACCCCGAGCCGGGCCGGGCCGGCTGCTTTACCCCGGCGGCCGCTCCACCACAACCGGAGCCCCGCCGGGCCAGCTGGTTGACCCGGGCGGCCGCTCCACAACCGACCGAGCCCGGCCGGGCCGGCTTCCTGACCCGGGCAGCCGCTCCACCACAACCCCAGCCCGGCCGGGCCGGCTGCCTTACCCCGGCGCCCGCTCCACCACAACCGGAGCCCCGCCGGGCCAGCTGGTTGACCCAAGCGGCCGCTCCACCACAGACCGAGCCTGGCCGGGCCGGCCTCCTGACACGGGCGGCCGCTCCACCACACCCCGAGCCCGTCCGGGCCGGCTGCTTTACTCCGGCGGCCGCTCCACCACAACCGGAGCCCCGCCGGGCCAGCTGGTTGACCCGGGAGCCGCTCCACAACCGACCGAGCCCGGCCGGGACGGCTTCCTGACACGGGCGGCCGCTCCACCACACCCCGAGCCCGGCCGGGCCGGCTGCTTTACCCCGGCGGCCGCTCAACCACAACCTGAGCCCCGCCGGGCCAGCTGGTTGACCCTGGCGGCCGCTCCACCACAGACCCAGCCCCGCCGGGCCGGCCTCCTGACCCGGGCTACCGCTCCACCACACTCCGAGCCCGGCCGGGCCGGCTGCTTTACCCCGGGGGCCGCTCCACCACAACCGGAGCCCCGCCGGGCCAGCTGGTTGACCCGGGCGGCCACTCCACCACAGACCCAGCCCCGCCGGGCCGGCCTCCTGACCCGGGCTGCCGCTCCACCACACCCCGAGCCCGGCCGGGCCGGCTGCTTTACCCCGGCGGCCGCTCCACCACAACCGGATCCCCGTCGGGCCAGCTGGTTGACCCGGGCGGCCGCTCCACAACCGACCGAGCCCGGCCGGGCCGGCTTCCTGACCCGGGCGGCCGCTCCACCACACCCCGAGCCGGGCCGGGCCGGCTGCTTTACCCCGGCGGCCGCTCCACCACAACCGGAGCCCCGCCAGGCCAGCTGGTTGACCCGGGCGGCCGCTACACAACCGACCGAGCCCGGCCGGGCCGGCTTCCTGACCCCGGCGGCCGCTCCACCACAACCCCAGCCCGGCCGGGCCGGCTGCTTTACCCCGGCGGCCGCTCCACCACAACCGGAGCCCTGCCGGGCCAGCTGGTTGACCCGGGCGGCCGCTCCACCACAGACCGAGCCTGGCCGGGCCGGCCTCCTGACCCGGGCATCCGCTCCACCACACCCCTAGCCCGGCCGGGCCGGCTGCTTTACCCCGGCGGCCGCTCCACCACAACCGGAGCCCCGCCGGGCCAGCTGGTTGACCCGGGAGCCGCTCCACAACCGACCGAGCCCCGCCGGGCCGGCTTCCTGACCCGGGCGGCCGCTCCACCACACCCCGAGCCGTGCCGGGCCGGCTGCTTTACCCCGGCGGCCGCTCCACCACAACCGGAGCCCCGCCGGGCCAGCTGGTTGACCCGGGCGGCCGCTCCACATCCGACCGAGCCTGGCCGGGCAGGCCTCCTGACCCGGGCGGCCGCTCCACCACACCCCCAGCCCGGCCGGGCCGGCTGCTTTACCACGGCGGCCGCTCCACCACAACCGGAGCCCCGCCGGGCCAGCTGGTTGACCCGGGAGCCGCTCCACAACCGACCGAGCTCGGCCGGGCCGGCTTCCTGACCTGAGCGTCCTCTCCACCACACCCCGAGCCCGGCCGGGCCGGCTGCTTTACCCCGGCGGCCGCTCCACCACAACCGGAGCCCCGCCGGGCCAGCTGGTTGACCCGGGAGCCGCTCCACAACCGACCGAGCCCGGCCGGGGGGCTTCCTGACCCGGGCGGCCGCTCCACCACAACCCCAGCCCGGCCGGGCCGGCTGCTTTACCCCGGCGGCCGCTCCACCACAACCGGAGCCCCGCCGGGCCAGCTGGTTGACCCCGGCGGCCGCTCCACAACCGACCGAGTCCGGCCGGGCCGGCTTCCTGACCCGGGCGGCCGCTCCACCACACCCGCAGCCCGCCCGGGCCGGCTGCTTTACCCCGGCGGCCGCTCCACCACAACCGGAGCCCCGCCGGGCCAGCTGGTTGACCCGGGAGCCGCTCCACAACCGACCGAGCCCGGCCGGGGCGGCTTCCTGACCCGGGCGGCCGCTCCACCACAACCCCAGCCCGGCCGGGCCGGCTGCTTTACCCCGGCGGCCGCTCCACCACAACCGGAGCCCCGCCGGGCCAGCTGGTTGAACCCGGCGGCCGCTCCACAACGGACCGAGTCCGGCCGGGCCGGCTTCCTGACCCGGGCGGCCGCTCCACCACACCCGCAGCCCGGCCGGGCCGGTTGCTTTACCCCGGCGGCAGCTCCACCACAACCAAAGCCCCGCCGGGCCAGCTGGTTGACCCGGGAGCCGCTCCACAACCGATTGAGCTCGGCCGGGCCGGCTTCCGGACTCGGGCGGCCGCTCCACCACACCCCGAGCCCGGCCGGGCCGGCTGCTTTACCCCGGCGGCCGCTCAACCACAACCGGAGCCCCGCCGGGCCAGCTGGTTGACCCGGGCGGCCGCTCCACAACCGACCGAGCCCGGCCGGGCCGGCTTCCTGACCAGGGCGGCCACTCCACCACACCCCGAGCCGGGCCGGGCCGGCTGCTTTACACAGGCGGCCGCTCCACCACAACCGGAGCCCCGCCGGGCCAGCTGTTTGACCCGGGCGGCCGCTCCACAACCGACCGAGCCCGGCCGGGCCGGCTTCCTGACCCGGGCGGCCGCTCCACCACACCCCGAGCCCGGCCGGGCCGGCTGCTTTACCCCGGCGGCCGCTCCACCACAACGGGAGCCCCGCCGGGCCAGCTGGTTGACCCTGGCGGCCGCTCCACAACCGACCGAGCCCGGCCGGGCCGGCTTCCTGACCCGGGCAGCCGCTCCACCACACCCCGAGCCCGGCCGGGCCGGCTGCTTTACCCCGGCGGCCGCTCGACCACAACCGGAGCCCCGCCGGGCCAGCTGGTTGACCCGGGCGGCCGCTCCACCACAGACCGAGCCTGGCCGGGCCGGCCTCCTGACACGGGCGGCCGCTCCACCACACCCCCAGCCCGACCGGGCCGGCTGCTTTACCCCGGCGGCCGCTCCACCACAACCGGAGCCCCGCCGGGCCAGCTGGTTGACCCGGGCGGCCGCTCCACCACAGACCCAGCCCCGCCGGGCCGGCCTCCTGACCCGGGCTGCCGCTCCACCACACCCCGAGCCGGCCCGGGCCGGCTGCTTTACCCCGGCGGCCGCTCCACCACAACCGGAGCCCCGCCAGGCCAGCTGGTTGACCCGGGCGGCCGCTCCACAACCGACCGAGCCCGGCCGGGCCGGCTTCCTGACCCCGGCGGCCACTCCACCACAACCCCAGCCCGGCCGGGCCGGCTGCTTTACCCCGGCGGCCGCTCCACCACAACCGGAGCCCTGCCGGGCCAGCTGGTTGACCCGGGCGGCCGCTCCACCACAGACCGAGCCTGGCCGGGCCGGCCTCCTGACCCGGGCATCCGCTCCACCACACCCCTAGTCCGGCCGGGCCGGCTGCTTTACCCCGGCGGCCGCTCCACCACAACCGGAGCCCCGCCGGGCCAGCTGGTTGACCCGGGAGCCGCTCCACAACCGACCGAGCCCCGCCGGGCCGGCTTCCTGACCCGGGCGGCCGCTCCACCACACCCCGAGCCGGGCCGGCCCGGCTGCTTTACCCCGGCGGCCGCTCCACCACAACCGGAGCCCCGCCGGGCCAGCTGGTTGACCCGGGCGGCCGCTCCACAACCGACCGAGCCCGGCCGGGCCGGCTTCCTGACCCGGGCCGCCGCTCCACCACACCCCGAGCCGGGCCGGGCCGGCTGCTTTACCCCGGCGGCCGCTCCACCACAACCGGAGCCCCGCCGGGCCAGCTGGTTGACCCGGGCGGCCGCTCCACAACCGACCGAGCCCGGCCGGGCCGGCTTCCTGACCCGGGCAGCCGCTCCACCACAACCCCAGCCCGGCCGGGCCGGCTGCTTTACCCCGGCGGCCGCTCCACCACAACCGGAGCCCCGCCGGGCCAGCTGGTTGACCCGGGAGCCGCTCCACAACCGACCGAGCCCGGCCGGGGCGGCTTCCTGACCCGGGCGGCCGCTCCACCACAACCCCAGCCCGGCCGGGCCGGCTGCTTTACCCCGGCGGCCGCTCCACCACAACCGGAGCCCCGCCGGGCCAGCTGGTTGACCCCGGCGGCCGCTCCACAACCGACCGAGTCCGGCCGGGCCGGCTTCCTGACCCGGGCGGCCGCTCCACCACACCCGCAGCCCGGCCGGGCCGGTTGCTTTACCCCGGCGGCAGCTCCACCACAACCAAAGCCCCGCCGGGCCAGCTGGTTGACCCGGGAGCCGCTCCACAACCGATTGAGCTCGGCCGGGCCGGCTTCCGGACTCGGGCGGCCGCTCCACCACACCCCGAGCCCGGCCGGGCCGGCTGCTTTACCCCGGCGGCCGCTCCACCACAACCGGAGCCCCGCCGGGCCAGCTGGTTGACCCGGGCGGCCGCTCCACAACCGACCGAGCCCGGCCGGGCCGGCTTCCTGACACGGGCGGCCGCTCCACCACACCCCGAGCTCGGCCGGGCCGGCTGCTTTACCCCGGCGGCCGCTCCACCACAACCGGATCCCCGCCGGGCCAGATGGTTGACCCGGGCGGCCGCTCCACAACCGACCGAGCCCGGCCGGGCCGGCTTCCTGACCCGGGCAGCCGCTCCACCACACCCCGAGCCGGTCCGGGTCGGCTGCTTTACCCCGGCGGCCGCTCCACCACAACCGGAGCCCCGCCGGGCCAGCTGGTTTACCCGGGCGGCCGCTCCACCACCGACCGAGCCAGGCCGGGCCGGCTTCCTGACCCCGGCTCCCGCTCCACCACAACCCCAGCCCGCCCGGGCCGGCTGCTTTACCCCGGCGGCCGCTCGACCACAACCGGAGCCCCGCCGGGCCAGCTGGTTGACCCGAGCGGCCGCTCCACCACAGACCGAGCCTGGCCGGGCCGGCCTCCTGACACGGGCGGCCGCTCCACCACACCCCCAGCCCGACCGGGCCGGCTGCTTTACCCCGGCGGCCGCTCCACCACAACCGGAGCCCCGCCGGGCCAGCTGGTTGACCCGGGCGGCCGCTCCACCACAGACCCAGCCCCGCCGGGCCGGCCTCCTGACCCGGGCTGCCGCTCCACCACACCCCGAGCCCGGCCGGGCCGGCTGCTTTACCCCGGCGGCCGCTCCACCACAACCGGATCCCCGTCGGGCCAGCTGGTTGACCCGGGCGGCCGCTCCACAACCGACCGAGCCCGGCCGGGCCGGCTTCCTGACCCGGGCGGCCGCTCCACCACACCCCGAGCCGGCCCGGGCCGGCTGCTTTACCCCGGCGGCCGCTCCACCACAACCGGAGCCCCGCCAGGCCAGCTGGTTGACCTGGGCGGAAGCTCCACAACCGACCGAGCCCGGCCGGGCCGGCTTCCTGACCCCGGCGGCCGCTCCACCACAACCCCAGCCCGGCCGGGCCGGCTGCTTTACCCCGGCGGCCGCTCCACCACAACCGGAGCCCTGCCGGGCCAGCTGGTTGACCCGGGCGGCCGCTCCACCACAGACCGAGCCTGGCCGGGCCGGCCTCCTGACCCGGGCATCCGCTCCACCACACCCCTAGTCCGGCCGGGCCGGCTGCTTTACCCCGGCGGCCGCTCCACCACAACCGGAGCCCCGCCGGGCCAGCTGGTTGACCCGGGAGCCGCTCCACAACCGACCGAGCCCCGCCGGGCCGGCTTCCTGACCCGGGCGGCCGCTCCACCACACCCCGAGCCGGGCCGGGCCGGCTGCTTTACCCCGGCGGCCGCTCCACCACAACCGGAGCCCCGCCGGGCCAGCTGGTTGACCCGGGCGGCCGCTCCACAACCGACCGAGCCCGGCCAGGCCGGCTTCCTGACCCGGGCCGCCGCTCCACCACACCCCGAGCCGGGCCGGGCCGGCTGCTTTACCCCGGCGGCCGCTCCACCACAACCGGAGCCCCGCCGGGCCAGCTGGTTGACCCGGGCGGCCGCTCCACAACCGACCGAGCCCGGCCGGGCCGGCTTCCTGACCCGGGCAGCCGCTCCACCACAACCCCAGCCCGGCCGGGCCGGCTGCTTTACCCCGGCGCCCGCTCCACCACAACCGGAGCCCCGCCGGGCCAGCTGGTTGACCCGGGAGCCGCTCCACAACCGACCGAGCCCGTCCGGGGCGGCTTCCTGACCCGGGCGGCCGCTCCACCACAACCCCAGCCCGGCCGGGCCGGCTGCTTTACCCCGGCGGCCGCTCCACCACAACCGGAGCCCCGCCGGGCCAGCTGGTTGACCCCGGCGGCCGCTCCACAACCGACCGAGTCCGGCCGGGCCGGCTTCCTGACCCGGGCGGCCGCTCCACCACACCCGCAGCCCGGCCGGGCCGGTTGCTTTACCCCGGCGGCAGCTCCACCACAACCAAAGCCCCGCCGGGCCAGCTGGTTGACCCGGGAGCCGCTCCACAACCGATTGAGCTCGGCCGGGCCGGCTTCCGGACTCGGGCGGCCGCTCCACCACACCCCGAGCCCGGCCGGGCCGGCTGCTTTACCCCGGCGGCCGCTCCACCACAACCGGAGCCCCGCCGGGCCAGCTGGTTGACCCGGGCGGCCGCTCCACAACCGACCGAGCCCGGCCGGGCCGGCTTCCTGACACGGGCGGCCGCTCCACCACACCCCGAGCTCGGCCGGGCCGGCTGCTTTACCCCGGCGGCCGCTCCACCACAACCGGATCCCCGCCGGGCCAGATGGTTGACCCGGGCGGCCGCTCCACAACCGACCGAGCCCGGCCGGGCCGGCTTCCTGACCCGGGCGGCCGCTCCACCACACCCCGAGCCGGTCCGGGTCGGCTGCTTTACCCCGGCGGCCGCTCCACCACAACCGGAGCCCCGCCGGGCCAGCTGGTTTACCCGGGCGGCCGCTCCACCACCGACCGAGCCAGGCCGGGCCGGCTTCCTGACCCCGGCTCCCGCTCCACCACACCCCCAGCCCGACCGGGCCGGCTGCTTTACCCCGGCGGCCGCTCCACCACAACCGGAGCCCCGCCGGGCCAGCTGGTTGACCCGGGCGGCCGCTCCACCACAGACCCAGCCCCGCCGGGCCGGCCTCCTGACCCGGGCTGCCGCTCCACCACACCCCGAGCCCGGCCGGGCCGGCTGCTTTACCCCGGCGGCCGCTCCACCACAACCGGATCCCCGTCGGGCCAGCTGGTTGACCCGGGCGGCCGCTCCACAACCGACCGAGCCCGGCCGGGCCGGCTTCCTGACCCGGGCGGCCGCTCCACCACACCCCGAGCCGGGCCGGGCCGGCTGCTTTACCCCGGCGGCCGCTCCACCACAACCGGAGCCCCGCCAGGCCAGCTGGTTGACCCGGGCGGCCGCTACACAACCGACCGAGCCCGGCCGGGCCGGCTTCCTGACCCCGGCGGCCGCTCCACCACAACCCCAGCCCGGCCGGGCCGGCTGCTTTACCCCGGCGGCCGCTCCACCACAACCGGAGCCCTGCCGGGCCAGCTGGTTGACCCGGGCGGCCGCTCCACCACAGACCGAGCCTGGCCGGGCCGGCCTCCTGACCCGGGCATCCGCTCCACCACACCCCTAGCCCGGCCGGGCCGGCTGCTTTACCCCGGCGGCCGCTCCACCACAACCGGAGCCCCGCCGGGCCAGCTGGTTGACCCGGGAGCCGCTCCACAACCGACCGAGCCCCGCCGGGCCGGCTTCCTGACCCGGGCGGCCGCTCCACCACACCCCGAGCCGTGCCGGGCCGGCTGCTTTACCCCGGCGGCCGCTCCACCACAACCGGAGCCCCGCCGGGCCAGCTGGTTGACCCGGGCGGCCGCTCCACATCCGACCGAGCCTGGCCGGGCAGGCCTCCTGACCCGGGCGGCCGCTCCACCACACCCCCAGCCCGGCCGGGCCGGCTGCTTTACCACGGCGGCCGCTCCACCACAACCGGAGCCCCGCCGGGCCAGCTGGTTGACCCGGGAGCCGCTCCACAACCGACCGAGCTCGGCCGGGCCGGCTTCCTGACCTGAGCGTCCTCTCCACCACACCCCGAGCCCGGCCGGGCCGGCTGCTTTACCCCGGCGGCCGCTCCACCACAACCGGAGCCCCGCCGGGCCAGCTGGTTGACCCGGGAGCCGCTCCACAACCGACCGAGCCCGGCCGGGGGGCTTCCTGACCCGGGCGGCCGCTCCACCACAACCCCAGCCCGGCCGGGCCGGCTGCTTTACCCCGGCGGCCGCTCCACCACAACCGGAGCCCCGCCGGGCCAGCTGGTTGACCCCGGCGGCCGCTCCACAACCGACCGAGTCCGGCCGGGCCGGCTTCCTGACCCGGGCGGCCGCTCCACCACACCCGCAGCCCGCCCGGGCCGGCTGCTTTACCCCGGCGGCCGCTCCACCACAACCGGAGCCCCGCCGGGCCAGCTGGTTGACCCGGGAGCCGCTCCACAACCGACCGAGCCCGGCCGGGGCGGCTTCCTGACCCGGGCGGCCGCTCCACCACAACCCCAGCCCGGCCGGGCCGGCTGCTTTACCCCGGCGGCCGCTCCACCACAACCGGAGCCCCGCCGGGCCAGCTGGTTGACCCGGGAGCCGCTCCACAACCGATTGAGCTCGGCCGGGCCGGCTTCCGGACTCGGGCGGCCGCTCCACCACACCCCGAGCCCGGCCGGGCCGGCTGCTTTACCCCGGCGGCCGCTCAACCACAACCGGAGCCCCGCCGGGCCAGCTGGTTGACCCGGGCGGCCGCTCCACAACCGACCGAGCCCGGCCGGGCCGGCTTCCTGACCAGGGCGGCCACTCCACCACACCCCGAGCCGGGCCGGGCCGGCTGCTTTACACAGGCGGCCGCTCCACCACAACCGGAGCCCCGCCGGGCCAGCTGTTTGACCCGGGCGGCCGCTCCACAACCGACCGAGCCCGGCCGGGCCGGCTTCCTGACCCGGGCGGCCGCTCCACCACACCCCGAGCCCGGCCGGGCCGGCTGCTTTACCCCGGCGGCCGCTCCACCACAACGGGAGCCCCGCCGGGCCAGCTGGTTGACCCTGGCGGCCGCTCCACAACCGACCGAGCCCGGCCGGGCCGGCTTCCTGACCCGGGCAGCCGCTCCACCACACCCCGAGCCCGGCCGGGCCGGCTGCTTTACCCCGGCGGCCGCTCGACCACAACCGGAGCCCCGCCGGGCCAGCTGGTTGACCCGGGCGGCCGCTCCACCACAGACCGAGCCTGGCCGGGCCGGCCTCCTGACACGGGCGGCCGCTCCACCACACCCCCAGCCCGACCGGGCCGGCTGCTTTACCCCGGCGGCCGCTCCACCACAACCGGAGCCCCGCCGGGCCAGCTGGTTGACCCGGGCGGCCGCTCCACCACAGACCCAGCCCCGCCGGGCCGGCCTCCTGACCCGGGCTGCCGCTCCACCACACCCCGAGCCGGCCCGGGCCGGCTGCTTTACCCCGGCGGCCGCTCCACCACAACCGGAGCCCCGCCAGGCCAGCTGGTTGACCCGGGCGGCCGCTCCACAACCGACCGAGCCCGGCCGGGCCGGCTTCCTGACCCCGGCGGCCACTCCACCACAACCCCAGCCCGGCCGGGCCGGCTGCTTTACCCCGGCGGCCGCTCCACCACAACCGGAGCCCTGCCGGGCCAGCTGGTTGACCCGGGCGGCCGCTCCACCACAGACCGAGCCTGGCCGGGCCGGCCTCCTGACCCGGGCATCCGCTCCACCACACCCCTAGTCCGGCCGGGCCGGCTGCTTTACCCCGGCGGCCGCTCCACCACAACCGGAGCCCCGCCGGGCCAGCTGGTTGACCCGGGAGCCGCTCCACAACCGACCGAGCCCCGCCGGGCCGGCTTCCTGACCCGGGCGGCCGCTCCACCACACCCCGAGCCGGGCCGGCCCGGCTGCTTTACCCCGGCGGCCGCTCCACCACAACCGGAGCCCCGCCGGGCCAGCTGGTTGACCCGGGCGGCTGCTCCACAACCGACCGAGCCCGGCCGGGCCGGCTTCCTGACCCGGGCCGCCGCTCCACCACACCCCGAGCCGGGCCGGGCCGGCTGCTTTACCCCGGCGGCCGCTCCACCACAACCGGAGCCCCGCCGGGCCAGCTGGTTGACCCGGGCGGCCGCTCCACAACCGACCGAGCCCGGCCGGGCCGGCTTCCTGACCCGGGCAGCCGCTCCACCACAACCCCAGCCCGGCCGGGCCGGCTGCTTTACCCCGGCGCCCGCTCCACCACAACCGGAGCCCCGCCGGGCCAGCTGGTTGACCCGGGAGCCGCTCCACAACCGACCGAGCCCGGCCGGGGCGGCTTCCTGACCCGGGCGGCCGCTCCACCACAACCCCAGCCCGGCCGGGCCGGCTGCTTTACCCCGGCGGCCGCTCCACCACAACCGGAGCCCCGCCGGGCCAGCTGGTTGACCCCGGCGGCCGCTCCACAACCGACCGAGTCCGGCCGGGCCGGCTTCCTGACCCGGGCGGCCGCTCCACCACACCCGCAGCCCGGCCGGGCCGGTTGCTTTACCCCGGCGGCAGCTCCACCACAACCAAAGCCCCGCCGGGCCAGCTGGTTGACCCGGGAGCCGCTCCACAACCGATTGAGCTCGGCCGGGCCGGCTTCCGGACTCGGGCGGCCGCTCCACCACACCCCGAGCCCGGCCGGGCCGGCTGCTTTACCCCGGCGGCCGCTCCACCACAACCGGAGCCCCGCCGGGCCAGCTGGTTGACCCGGGCGGCCGCTCCACAACCGACCGAGCCCGGCCGGGCCGGCTTCCTGACACGGGCGGCCGCTCCACCACACCCCGAGCTCGGCCGGGCCGGCTGCTTTACCCCGGCGGCCGCTCCACCACAACCGGATCCCCGCCGGGCCAGATGGTTGACCCGGGCGGCCGCTCCACAACCGACCGAGCCCGGCCGGGCCGGCTTCCTGACCCGGGCAGCCGCTCCACCACACCCCGAGCCGGTCCGGGTCGGCTGCTTTACCCCGGCGGCCGCTCCACCACAACCGGAGCCCCGCCGGGCCAGCTGGTTTACCCGGGCGGCCGCTCCACCACCGACCGAGCCAGGCCGGGCCGGCTTCCTGACCCCGGCTCCCGCTCCACCACAACCCCAGCCCGCCCGGGCCGGCTGCTTTACCCCGGCGGCCGCTCGACCACAACCGGAGCCCCGCCGGGCCAGCTGGTTGACCCGAGCGGCCGCTCCACCACAGACCGAGCCTGGCCGGGCCGGCCTCCTGACACGGGCGGCCGCTCCACCACACCCCCAGCCCGACCGGGCCGGCTGCTTTACCCCGGCGGCCGCTCCACCACAACCGGAGCCCCGCCGGGCCAGCTGGTTGACCCGGGCGGCCGCTCCACCACAGACCCAGCCCCGCCGGGCCGGCCTCCTGACCCGGGCTGCCGCTCCACCACACCCCGAGCCCGGCCGGGCCGGCTGCTTTACCCCGGCGGCCGCTCCACCACAACCGGATCCCCGTCGGGCCAGCTGGTTGACCCGGGCGGCCGCTCCACAACCGACCGAGCCCGGCCGGGCCGGCTTCCTGACCCGGGCGGCCGCTCCACCACACCCCGAGCCGGCCCGGGCCGGCTGCTTTACCCCGGCGGCCGCTCCACCACAACCGGAGCCCCGCCAGGCCAGCTGGTTGACCTGGGCGGAAGCTCCACAACCGACCGAGCCCGGCCGGGCCGGCTTCCTGACCCCGGCGGCCGCTCCACCACAACCCCAGCCCGGCCGGGCCGGCTGCTTTACCCCGGCGGCCGCTCCACCACAACCGGAGCCCTGCCGGGCCAGCTGGTTGACCCGGGCGGCCGCTCCACCACAGACCGAGCCTGGCCGGGCCGGCCTCCTGACCCGGGCATCCGCTCCACCACACCCCTAGTCCGGCCGGGCCGGCTGCTTTACCCCGGCGGCCGCTCCACCACAACCGGAGCCCCGCCGGGCCAGCTGGTTGACCCGGGAGCCGCTCCACAACCGACCGAGCCCCGCCGGGCCGGCTTCCTGACCCGGGCGGCCGCTCCACCACACCCCGAGCCGGGCCGGGCCGGCTGCTTTACCCCGGCGGCCGCTCCACCACAACCGGAGCCCCGCCGGGCCAGCTGGTTGACCCGGGCGGCCGCTCCACAACCGACCGAGCCCGGCCAGGCCGGCTTCCTGACCCGGGCCGCCGCTCCACCACACCCCGAGCCGGGCCGGGCCGGCTGCTTTACCCCGGCGGCCGCTCCACCACAACCGGAGCCCCGCCGGGCCAGCTGGTTGACCCGGGCGGCCGCTCCACAACCGACCGAGCCCGGCCGGGCCGGCTTCCTGACCCGGGCAGGCGCTCCACCACAACCCCAGCCCGGCCGGGCCGGCTGCTTTACCCCGGCGCCCGCTCCACCACAACCGGAGCCCCGCCGGGCCAGCTGGTTGACCCGGGAGCCGCTCCACAACCGACCGAGCCCGTCCGGGGCCGCTTCCTGACCCGGGCGGCCGCTCCACCACAACCCCAGCCCGGCCGGGCCGGCTGCTTTACCCCGGCGGCCGCTCCACCACAACCGGAGCCCCGCCGGGCCAGCTGGTTGACCCCGGCGGCCGCTCCACAACCGACCGAGTCCGGCCGGGCCGGCTTCCTGACCCGGGCGGCCGCTCCACCACACCCGCAGCCCGGCCGGGCCGGTTGCTTTACCCCGGCGGCAGCTCCACCACAACCAAAGCCCCGCCGGGCCAGCTGGTTGACCCGGGAGCCGCTCCACAACCGATTGAGCTCGGCCGGGCCGGCTTCCGGACTCGGGCGGCCGCTCCACCACACCCCGAGCCCGGCCGGGCCGGCTGCTTTACCCCGGCGGCCGCTCCACCACAACCGGAGCCCCGCCGGGCCAGCTGGTTGACCCGGGCGGCCGCTCCACAACCGACCGAGCCCGGCCGGGCCGGCTTCCTGACACGGGCGGCCGCTCCACCACACCCCGAGCTCGGCCGGGCCGGCTGCTTTACCCCGGCGGCCGCTCCACCACAACCGGATCCCCGCCGGGCCAGATGGTTGACCCGGGCGGCCGCTCCACAACCGACCGAGCCCGGCCGGGCCGGCTTCCTGACCCGGGCGGCCGCTCCACCACACCCCGAGCCGGTCCGGGTCGGCTGCTTTACCCCGGCGGCCGCTCCACCACAACCGGAGCCCCGCCGGGCCAGCTGGTTTACCCGGGCGGCCGCTCCACCACCGACCGAGCCAGGCCGGGCCGGCTTCCTGACCCCGGCTCCCGCTCCACCACACCCCCAGCCCGACCGGGCCGGCTGCTTTACCCCGGCGGCCGCTCCACCACAACCGGAGCCCCGCCGGGCCAGCTGGTTGACCCGGGCGGCCGCTCCACCACAGACCCAGCCCCGCCGGGCCGGCCTCCTGACCCGGGCTGCCGCTCCACCACACCCCGAGCCCGGCCGGGCCGGCTGCTTTACCCCGGCGGCCGCTCCACCACAACCGGATCCCCGTCGGGCCAGCTGGTTGACCCGGGCGGCCGCTCCACAACCGACCGAGCCCGGCCGGGCCGGCTTCCTGACCCGGGCGGCCGCTCCACCACACCCCGAGCCGGCCCGGGCCGGCTGCTTTACCCCGGCGGCCGCTCCACCACAACCGGAGCCCCGCCAGGCCAGCTGGTTGACCCGGGCGGAAGCTCCACAACCGACCGAGCCCGGCCGGGCCGGCTTCCTGACCCCGGCGGCCGCTCCACCACAACCCCAGCCCGGCCGGGCCGGCTGCTTTACCCCGGCGGCCGCTCCACCACAACCGGAGCCCTGCCGGGCCAGCTGGTTGACCCGGGCGGCCGCTCCACCACAGACCGAGCCTGGCCGGGCCGGCCTCCTGACCCCGGCGGCCGCTCCACCACAACCCCAGCCCGGCCGGGCCGGCTGCTTTACCCCGGCGGCCGCTCCACCACAACCGGAGCCCCGCCGGGCCAGCTGGTTGACCCGGGCGGCCGCTCCACAACCGACCGAGCCCGGCCGGGCCGGCTTCCTGACCCGGGCCGCCGCTCCACCACACCCCGAGCCGGGTCGGGCCGGCTGCTTTACCCCGGCGGCCGCTCCACCACAACCGGAGGCCTGCCGGGCCAGCTGGTTGACCCGGGCGGCCGCTCCACAACCGACCGAGCCCGGCCGGGCCGGCTTCCTGACACGGGCGGCCGCTCCACCACACCCCCAGCCCGGCCGGGCCGGCTGCTTTACCCCGGCGGCCGCTCCACCACAACCGGAGCCCCGCCGGGCCAGCTGGTTGACCCGGGAGCCGCTCCACAACCGACCGAGCCCGGCCGGGCCGGCTTCCTGACACGGGCGGCCGCTCCACCACACCCCGAGCCCGGCCGGGCCGGCTGCTTTACCCCGGCGGCCGCTCCACCACAACCGGAGCCCCGTCGGCCCAGCTGGTTGACCCGAGCGGTCGCTCCACCACAGACCGAGCTTGGCCGGGCCGGCTTCCTAACCCAGGAGGGCGCTCCACCACACCTCGACCCGGGCCGGGCCGGCTGCTTTACCCCGGCGGCCGCTCCACCACAACCGGATCCCCGCGGGGCCAGCTGGTTGACCCGGGCGGCCTCTCCACCACAGACCCAGCCCGGCCGGGCCGGCCTCCTGACCCGGGCTGCCGCTCCACCACACCCCGAGCTCGGCCGGGCCGGCTGCTTTACCCCGGCGGCCGCTCCACCACAACCGGAGCCCCGCCGGGCCAGCTGGTTGACCCGGGCGGCCGCTCCACCACAGACCGAGCCCGGCCGGGCCGTCTTCCTGACCCAGGAGGCCGCTCCACCACACCTCGAGCCGGGCCGGGCCGGCTGCTTTACCCCGGCGGCCGCTCCACCACAACCGGAGCCCCGCCGGGCCGGCTTGTTGACCCGGGAGCCGCTCCACAACCGACCGAGCTCGGCCGGGCCGGCTTCCTGACCCGGGCGGCCGCTCCACCACACCTCGAGCCGGGCCGGGCCGGCTGCTTTACCCCGGCGGCCGCTCCACCACAACCGGAGCCCCGCCGGGCCAGCTGGTTGACCCGGGCGGCCGCTCCACCACAGACCGAGCCCGGCCGGGCCGTCTTCCTGACCCAGGAGGCCGCTCCACCACACCTCGAGCCGGGCCGGGCCGGCTGCTTTACCCCGGCGGCCGCTCCACCACAACCGGAGCCCCGCCGGGCCAGCTGGTTGACCCGGGCGGCCGCTCCACCAAAGACCCAGCCCGGCCGGGCCGGCCTCCTGACCCGGGCTGCCGCTCCACCACACCCCGAGCCCGGCCGGGCCGGCTGCTTTACCCCGGCGGCCGCTCCACCACAACCGGAGCCCCGCCGGGCCAGCTGGTTGACCCGGGCGGCCGCTCCACAACCAACCGAGCCGGCCGGGGCGGCTTCCTGACCCGGGCAGCCGCTCCACCACACCCCGAGCCCGGCCGGACCGGCTGCTTTACCCCGGCGGCCGCTCCACCACAACCGGAGCCACGCCGGGCCAGCTGGTTGACCCGGGAGCCGCTCCACAACCGACCGAGCTCGGCCGGGCCGGCTTCCTGACCCGGGCGGCCGTTCCACCACACCCCGAGCCCGGCCGGGCCGGCTGCTTTACCCCGGCGGCCGCTCCACCACAACCGGAGCCCCGCCGGGCCAGCTGGTTGACCCGGGCGGCCGCTCCACATCCGACCGAGCCTGGCCGGGCAGGCCTCCTGTCCCGGGCGGCCGCTCCACCACACCCCCAGCCCGGCCGGGCCGGCTGCTTTACCCCGGCGGCAGCTCCACCACAACCGGAGCCCCGCCGGGCCAGCTGGTTGACCCGGGCGGCCGCTCCACAACCGACCGAGCCCGGCCGGGCCGGCTTCCTGACCCCGGCGGCCGCTCCACCACAACCCCAGCCCGGCCGGGCCGGCTGCTTTACCCCGGCGGCCGCTCCACCACAACCGGAGCCCCGTCGGGCCAGCTGGTTGACCCGGGCGGCCGCTCCACCACAGACCGAGCCTGGCCGGGCCGGCCTCCTGACCCGGGCGGCCGCTCCACCACACCCCCAGCCCGGCCGTGCCGGCTGCTTTACTTCGGCGGCCGCTCCACCACAACCGGAGCCCCGCCGGGCCAGCTGGTTGACCCGGGAGCCGCTCCACAACCGACCGAGCCCGGACGGGCCGGCTTCCTGACACGGGCGGCCGCTCCACCACGCCCCGAGCCCGGCCGGGCCGGCTGCTTTACCCCGGCGGCCGCTCCACCACAACCGGAGCCACGCCGGGCCGGATGGTTGACCCGGGCGGCCGCTCCACCACAGACCGAGCCTGGCCGGGCCGGCCTCCTGACCCGGGCGGCCGCTCCACCACACCCCGAGCCCGGCCGGGCCGGCTGCTTTACCCCGGCGGCCGCTCCACCTCAACCGGAGCCCCGCCGGGCCAGCTGGTTGACCCGGGCGGCCGCTCCACAACCGACCGAGCCCGGCCGGGCCGGCTTCCTGACCGCGGCGGCCGCTCCACCACAACCCCAGCCCGGCCGGGCCCGCTGCTTTACCCCGGCGGCCTCTCCACCACAACCGGAGCCCCGCCGGGCCAGCTGGTTGACCCGGGAGCCGCTCCACAACCGACCGAGCCCGGCTGGGCCGGCTTCCTGACCCGGGCGGGCGCTCCACCACACTCCGAGCCGGGCCGGGCCGGCTGCTTTACCCCGGCGGCCGCTCCACCACAACCGGAGCACCGCCGGGCCAGCGGTTGACCCGGGCGGCCGCTCCACCACAGACCCAGCCCCGCCGGGCCGGCCTCCTGACCCGGGCTGCCGCTCCACCACACCCCGAGCCCGGCCGGGCCGGCTGCTTTACCCCGGCGGCCGCTCCACCATAACCGGAGCCCCGCCGGGCCAGCTGGTTGACCCGGGCGGCCGCTCCACAACCGACCGATTCCGGCCGGGCCGGCTTCCTGACCCGGGCGGCCGCTCCACCACACCCCCAGCCCGGCCGGGCGGGCTGCTTTACGGCGGCGGCAGGTCCACCACAACCGGAGCCCCGCCGGGCCAGCTGGTTGACCCGGGAGCCGCTCCACAACCGACCGAGCTCGGCCGGGCCGGCTTCCTGACCCGGGCGGCCGCTCCACCACACCCCGAGCCCGGCCGGGCCGGCTGCTTTACCCCGGCGGCCGCTCCACCACAACCGGAGCCCCGCCGGGCCAGCTTGTTGACCTGGGCGGCCGCTCCACAACCGACCGAGCCCGGCCGGGCCGGCTTCCTGACCCGGGCGGCCGCTCTACCACACCCCGAGCCGGGCCGGCCCGGCTGCTTTACCCCGGCGGCCGCTCCACCACAACCGGAGCCCCGCTGGGCCAGCTGGTTGACCCGGGCGGCCGCTCCACAACCGACCGAGCCCGGCCGGGCCGGCTTCCTGACCCGGGCGGCCGCTCCACCACACCCCCAGCCCGGCCGGGCCGGCTGCTTTACCCCGGCGGCCGCTCCACCACAACCGGAGCACCGCCGGGCCAGCTGGTTGACCCGAGCGGTCGCTCCACCACAGACCGAGCTTGGCCGGGCCGGCTTCCTAACCCAGGAGGGCGCTCCACCACACCTCGACCCGGGCCGGGCCGGCTGCTTTACCCCGGCGGCCGCTCCACCACAACCGGATCCCCGCGGGGCCAGCTGGTTGACCCGGGCGGCCTCTCCACCACAGACCCAGCCCGGCCGGGCCGGCCTCCTGACCCGGGCTGCCGCTCCACCACACCCCGAGCTCGGCCGGGCCGGCTGCTTTACCCCGGCGGCCGCTCCACCACAACCGGAGCCCCGCCGGGCCAGCTGGTTGACCCGGGCGGCCGCTCCACCACAGACCGAGCCCGGCCGGGCCGTCTTCCTGACCCAGGAGGCCGCTCCACCACACCTCGAGCCGGGCCGGGCCGGCTGCTTTACCCCGGCGGCCGCTCCACCACAACCGGAGCCCCGCCGGGCCGGCTTGTTGACCCGGGAGCCGCTCCACAACCGACCGAGCTCGGCCGGGCCGGCTTCCTGACCCGGGCGGCCGCTCCACCACACCTCGAGCCGGGCCGGGCCGGCTGCTTTACCCCGGCGGCCGCTCCACCACAACCGGAGCCCCGCCGGGCCAGCTGGTTGACCCGGGCGGCCGCTCCACCACAGACCGAGCCCGGCCGGGCCGTCTTCCTGACCCAGGAGGCCGCTCCACCACACCTCGAGCCGGGCCGGGCCGGCTGCTTTACCCCGGCGGCCGCTCCACCACAACCGGAGCCCCGCCGGGCCAGCTGGTTGACCCGGGCGGCCGCTCCACCAAAGACCCAGCCCGGCCGGGCCGGCCTCCTGACCCGGGCTGCCGCTCCACCACACCCCGAGCCCGGCCGGGCCGGCTGCTTTACCCCGGCGGCCGCTCCACCACAACCGGAGCCCCGCCGGGCCAGCTGGTTGACCCGGGCGGCCGCTCCACAACCAACCGAGCCGGCCGGGGCGGCTTCCTGACCCGGGCAGCCGCTCCACCACACCCCGAGCCCGGCCGGACCGGCTGCTTTACCCCGGCGGCCGCTCCACCACAACCGGAGCCCCGCCGGGCCAGCTGGTTGACCCGGGAGCCGCTCCACAACCGACCGAGCTCGGCCGGGCCGGCTTCCTGACCCGGGCGGCCGTTCCACCACACCCCGAGCCCGGCCGGGCCGGCTGCTTTACCCCGACGGCCGCTCCACCACAACCGGAGCCCCGCCGGGCCAGCTGGTTGACCCTGGCGGCCGCTCCACAACCGACCGATCCCGGCCGGGCCGGTTCCTGACCCGGGCGGCCGCTCCACCACACCCCGAGCCGGGCCGGTCCGGCTGCTTTACCCGGCGGCCGCTCCACCACAACCGGAGGCCCGCCGGGCCAGCTGGTTGACCCGGGAGCCGCTCCACAACCGACCGAGCCCGGCCGGGCCGGCTTCCTGACCCGGGCGGCCGCTCCACCACACCCCGAGCCGGGCCGGGCCGGCTGCTTTACCCCAGCGGCCGCTCCACCACAACCGGAGCCCCCCCGGGCCAGCTGGTTGACCCGGGCGGCCGCTCCACAACCGACCGAGCCCGGCCGGGCCGGCTTCCTGACCCCGGCGGCCGCTCAGCCACAACCCCAGCCCGGCCGGGCCGGCTGCTTTACCCCGGTGGCCGCTCCACCACAACCGGAGCCCCACCGGGCCAGCTGGTTGACCCGGGCGGCCGGTACACAACAGACCGAGCCCGGCCGGGCCGGCTTCCTGACCCGGGCGGCCGCTCCACCACACCCCCAGCCCGGCCGGGCCGGCTGCTTTACCCCGGCGGCCGCTCCACCACAACCGGAGCCCCGCCGGGCCAGCTGGTTGACCCGTGCGGCCGCTCCACCACAGACCGAGCCTGGCCGGGCCGGCCTCCTGACCCGGGCGGCCGCTCCACCACACCCCCAGCCCTGCCGGGCCGGCTGCTTTACCCCGGCGGCCGCTCCACCTCAACCGGAGCCCCGCCGGGCCAGCTGGTTGACCCGGGCGGCCGCTCCACAACCGACCGAGCCCGGCCGGGCCGGCTTCCTGACCCGGGCGGCCGCTCCACCACACCCCGAGCCGGGCCGGGCCGGCTGCTTTACCCCGGCGGCCGATCCACCACAACCGGAGCCCCGCCGGGCCAGCTGGTTGACCCGGGCGGCCGCTCCACAACCGACCGAGCCCGGCCGGGCCGGCTTCCTGACCCCGGGGGCCGCTCCACCACAACCCCAGCCCGTCCGGGCCGGCTGCTTTACCCCGGCGGCCGCTCCACCACAACCGGAGCCCCGCCGGGCCAGCTGGTTGACCCGGGCGGCCGGTCCACAACAGACCGAGCCCGGCCGGGCCGGCTTCCTGACCCGGGCGGCCGCTCCACCACACCCCGAGCCGGGCCGGGCCGGCTGCTTTACCCCGGCGGCCGCTCCACCACAACCGTTGCCCCGCCGGGCCAGCTGGTTGACCCGGGCGGCCGCTCCACCACAGACCGAGCCTGGCCGGGCCGGCCTCCTGACCCGGGCGGTCGCTCCACCACACCCTCAGCCCGGCCGGGCCGGCTGCTTTACCCCGGCGGCTGCTCCACCACAAACGGAGGCCCGCCGGGCCAGCTGGTTGACCCGGGAGCCGCTCCACAACCGACCAAGCCCGGCCGGGCCGGCTTCCTGACCCGGGCGGCCGCTCCACCACACCCCGAGCCGGGCCGGGCCGGCTGCTTTACCCCGGCGGCCGCTCCACCACAACCGGAGCCCCGCCGGGCCAGCTGGTTGACCCGGGCGGCCGCTCCACAACCAACCGAGCCCGGCCGGGGCGGCTTCCTGACCCGGGCAGCCGCTCCACCACACCCCGAGCCGGGCCGGGCCGGCTGCTTTACCCCGGCGGCCGCTCCACCACAACCGGAGCCCCGCCGGGCCAGCTGGTTGACCCGGGCGGCCGCTCCACCAAAGACCCAGCCCGGCCGGGCCGGCCTCCTGACCCTGGCTGCCGCTCCACCACACCCCGAGCCCGGCCGGGCCGGCTGCTTTACCCCGGCGGCCGCTCCACCACAACCGGAGCCCCGCCGGGCCAGCTGGTTGACCCGGGCGGCCGCTCCACCAAAGACCCAGCCCGGCCGGGCCGGCCTCCTGACCCTGGCTGCCGCTCCACCACACCTCGAGCCGGGCCGGGCCGGCTGCTTTACCCCGGCGGCCGCTCCACCACAACCGGAGCCCCGCCGGGCCAGCTGGTTGACCCGGGCGGCCGCTCCACCACAGACCGAGCCTGGCCGGGCCGGCCTCCTGACCCGGGCGGCCGCTCCACCACACCCCCAGCCCGGCCGGGCCGGCTGCTTTACCCCGGCGGCCGCTCCACCACAACCGGAGTCCCGCCGGGCCAGCTGGTTGACCCGGGAGCCGCTCCACAACCGACCGAGCTCGGCCGGGCCGGCTTCCTGACCCGGTAGGCCGCTCCACCACACCCCGAGCCCGGCCGGGCCGGCTGCTTTACCCCGGCGGCCGCTCCACCACAACCGGAGCCCCGCCGGGCCAGCTGGTTGACCCGGGCGGCCGCTCCACCAAAGACCCAGCCCGGCCGGGCCGGCCTCCTGACCCTGGCTGCCGCTCCACCACACCCCGAGCCCGGTCGGGCCGGCTGCTTTACCCCGGCGGCCGCTCCTCCACAACCGGAGCCCCGCCGGGCCAGCTGGTTGACCCGGGCGGCCGCTCCACAACCAACCGAGCCCGGCCGGGGCGGCTTCCTGACCCGGGCAGCCGCTCCACCACACCCCGAGCAGGGCCGGGCCGGCTGCTTTACCCCGGCGGCCGCTCCACCACAACCGGAGCCCCGCCGGGCCAGCTGGTTGACCCGGGAGCCGCTCCACAACCGACCGAGCTCGGCCGGGCCGGCTTCCTGACCTGAGCGTCCTCTCCACCACACCCCGAGCCCGGCCGGGCCGGCTGCTTTACCCCGGCGGCCGCTCCACCACAACCGGAGCCCCGCCGGGCCAGCTGGTTGACCCGGGCGGCCGCTCCACAACCGACCGAGCCCGGCCGGGCCGGCTTCCTGACCCGGGCCGCCGCTCCACCACACCCCGAGCCGGGCCGGGCCGGCTGCTTTACCCCGGCGGCCGCTCCACCACAACCGGAGCCCCCCCGGGCCAGCTGGTTGACCCGGGCGGCCGCTCCACCACAGACCGAGCCCGGCCGGGCCGGCTTCCTGACCCGGGCGGCCGCTCCACCACACCCCGAGCCCGGCCGGGCCGGCTGCTTTACCCCGGCGGCCGCTCCACCACAACCGGAACCCCGCCAGGACGGCTGCTTGACCCGGGCGGCCGCTCCACCACCGCCCGAGCCGGGCCGGGCCGGCTTCCTGACCCGGGCGGCCTCCGACCACAGCCCGAGGCCGGCCGTGCTGGCTGGTTGACCCGGCCTGCCGCTCCACCACAGCCTGATGCCCAAAGGTCTGAGCATCACTGTCCAGTGCAGTGCGGACTGTCCTCCTCTGCCTGCAGCCACCGAAGTGCAGTGGGGGCAGCAAGTGCAAGGCTGGAGACCGTGAAGCCACAACCAGGAGGCGAGCCATGACCAACAAATGGGACAATAAGATTTGTCATCTCAGTGACACATGAGATGGCAGCAGAGAGCCGCACTTGGGACAATTTTCCTAGGGACCATCCTGTGCTAGGGTAAGTTTTAAATTTTTCAAAGGACTGAAATTATGTACACTATGTTTCTTACTGACATTGCTGTTAATATAGAAATCAGGAACAGAAGGTAACTAGGAAGTCCTGCTATTGAAAACTTACTAAACGCACGTCTAAACAACATTGCGATCAACAGTCATATTCTACTGCATTCAACCACTATTCCTGCTGACCACTCACTAACATGTTATTCCCAAAAGGCCCACGAAATGGCAGCAGAGACACACCTGGGAACATTTTACTATTTGCTTGGCCAACAGGTTCATTTGGTTTTTAGGTAAGGAGACAATGAAAGACGCTTTTCACTTTAACCAATAATTTTCTTAAAGAACATATTCACCATTTTGTTGCACTGCTTTCTGCAATCTTTCAGGCATCTTCATAACTACATCTTCCCAAAACTTTTTATCTTTTGGCCAAGCCAATAAAAAGCCAGTTTCAACAAGCATCGCAGCATTGAAAGTATAGACAATGTTTCTCTAAGTGTTCTCCTTGCACTTAAGCTAGAATGGACAAAAAACTGAGTGACTGGAAGCCCTGGCTGGTGTAGCTCAGTGGATTGAGCACGGGCTAAAAACAACGAAATGCCGGGCTAAACTGGTAAGAGGGGCGAAGCCAGCAGCGGAGCAGGTTGACCGAAAAGATCCCGACCTGGTGGTGCGCAAACAGCCGAAGGTGCAGATCGCAGGTGCGGGCTAGGTAAGAGGCGTGGCTGGCTGTCGGCGGTAGGTCGCACATTTGCGTGCAGATAAACCAGTGAAGAGGCGAGCATTGAGACCGCACGGTGCAGGGCAGCAGGCTCGCACAATTCCGCTCGGATAAACAGACCGGGGAAAGGGGTGGGACGGACTGGGCTAGTGGAGAAGACCGCCATTGTTCCCCCTCTGACCCCGCCCCCACATACAGCGTCACAAACCAGCGTCATGGGTGGCCCCGCCCTGGTAAACAACTAAGGCTCCGCTCCTCGTACTTAAGGGTGCGAACAGACCAAAAATGGCTCAAGAACAACTCAGAGCCCCAGAGCCGATCAATCTAAGCGATGAAGAAATAGCTAAACTTTCAGATGCACAGTTCAAAACACTGGTGACCAGGATCCTCACAGAACTGGTTGATATTAGTCACGAATTAGAGAAACATATGAAAGCTAAACTAATAAAAATGAATGGTAATGCAAAGAAAACCAATAGTAAGGGAAAGGAGATTGGGACTTAAATCAATGGAGTGGACCAGAAGAAAGAAAAAGAGGATCGATCAAACAGAAAAGAATAAAGAAACCAGAATGCATAAAAATGAGGAGAGGCTTAGGGACCTCCAGGACATCGTTAAACGTGCTAACATTCGAATTATAGGGATACCAGAAGGGGAAGAGTCATGAGTGGAAGCCTTATTTGAACAAATAATAAAAGAGAACTTCCCCATTCTGGCAGAGAAAGTAGACTTCCAGGAAATCCAGGAAGCTCAGAGAGTCCCAAAGAAGTTGGACCCAAGAAGGAACACACCAAGGCACATCATCATTATATTAGCCAAGATTCAAATGAAGGAGAGAATCCTAGAAGCAGCAAGAGATAAGGGGACAGTCACCTACAAAGGAGTTCCCATCAGACTGTCAGCGGATTTCTCAAAAGAGACCTTACAGGCAAGAAGGTGCTGGAAAGAGGTATTCCAAGTCATGAAAACCAAGGACCTACAATCAAGATTGCTCTAGCCAGCAAAGTTTTCATTTAGAATGGAAGGACAGATAAAGTGCTTCTCAGATAAGATCAAATTCAAGGAGTTCATCCTCACCAAACCCTTATTATATGAAATGTTAAAGGGGCTTATCTAAGAAAAAGAAGATAAAATAGACGAACAGTGAAAAGACAGCAAACTCACAGTTATGAACAACCACACCTAAAACAAAAGCAGACTAAGAGGACAGCTAGATCAAGAGCAGAACCATAGAAAGGAAGATCACATGGAGGCTTAGCAACAGGGGAGTGGGAGGAGGAGAAGGGGGGAGAAGGTACAGAAAATAAGTAGCATAGACAGTAGATAGAAAATAGATAGGGGGAGGGTAAGAATAGTAGGGGGAATATAGAATCTAAAGAATTTGAGACACGTGTTCATGAACTAAAGGGGGAAATGGTGGGGGAGGGGTATGCATGGTGGAGGGGAACGGAGGGGGGAATAGAACAAATGGAATGGCATAATCAATAAAAAAGTTCAAAGAGAAAATAAAAAAACAAACACGCACTCCCACCTCAACCCGAGGCTTTCCCGTCTTCTGCTTCAACTCTTTCCCTCAGGCAGTGCTTCCGGTTGGTCTGATGGGGCAGCACGTGTTGCGAATTTCCCCAAGGAGCTCCTCCTACAGGACACAGGCCCTCTGGTATCAGCACACAGGCAACGTCACCTCCTTTCGATGAAGACTGCCCTGTATGGAGGGGATGCTGCTGGTGCTTCCTTCATTTGCCTACAATCTTTCCTGTTCCACATTATTCTCAAGTTTCATCCGTTCACACCACCACACAATTTGCTTGCAAGCAGAATGGTTTCTATATATTTCCATAGAAAACCCCATGTGGAAATGAGGTCAAGAAACTTTCCCCCCCCACACACACACACACCCAGCTTAACTTCTGGGGAACCCAAACATCAAAGGGATTCACTGTAATCTTGCAGGTGCATATGATTTTTGACACTGGATCTGGATACTTTGAGTATGTCATCAGTCTCCCACATGGCATGGTGTGGTCTGTCTTCAGTGAACATCTGGACTCTATGGCTCTGAACTGCCAATGGTCTGCCAGACCTGTGGGGCACCTTTGTGTGAGAAATCTTGGGTTGAAACTTTGCAAACCACCTCGGACACATTTCATCACCTACAAGGCCTTCTCCATACACACCACCAATCTTTATTTTGCATTCCAGTTGCGTGTTCACCTTTCTTGAAATGACAGTGTAATGTGCCAAAAGCATTCCTTCTGTTCATCCCTCTTCAGTATGAAAATGACCACAAAATCACAGTGGTTTCGATGAGTTTTTTTCTTTCAATGCCCATTTGTATGACATTTGTCACGGTGCAGTCTGACCCGACGCTTTTCCGTAAAATTAGACAAGTCAGCAAACCAGAGTCACAGGACAGGGCAGTGAGGGTGGTGAGGGCCAAACTGACTTTTGGGCCAACTTGATAGAAATGAAGCTTCAACCAGAATCGCATCATTTACAGTATGTTTTTTGTTCAGGCAGCACTTAAGCTAGAATTCACTGAAAATGAGTGACTAGAAGGTTCTGCTTTGTACTTCTGAAGTAGACTCCTACAGACCTTCCAAAATGAACCATCATGTGAGTTACAAAATAATTGGAACTGAATGATGCTAAAGATACTACACACTGAAACTTAAGAACAAAATCTGCACCTTTGAACACGTGGGTTAGTCACAAAACCCCCAATTGTACCAGAGTTGCACCCTTTTAGGAACTGAAAAGTGCAAAGGAAGCCAAGACACACTGGAGGGTACTGTGTCTAGACGCGTCCAGAAGGGCATGTACATAAAATGATAGTGATGTTATTTTATTATGTTTTGTTTTATTTTATTGTATTCTATTTCTGAATGGAGGATTTTGAATACACTTTACTTTCCCCTTGTTTAACGAAGCTGCAACAGACAAAACAAATTACAAACAATTTTCAAACACACTTCGAACTTGTGAAGACTTCACTCTATGACGCTACAAAGCCATTACCAAATAATGTCGCACAACACAGGTTCATCGCTCCCTTTGCCCTTAACTTGCACACCACTCACAAGGTAACTAGACCGTGCTGACATTAGACGCTTTGGAATGCACTTGGGAATATCACTACCGTCAAAAGCCATTGATATTCCACTACAATGAACCACTTTTCCTGCTGAACTGCACTGAGGTGTCATTCCCAAAAATGGCCATAAGATGGCAGCAGAGACCGACACTTGGAATGCCTGTCCCACAAAGGGCTCAGCTGACAGATTCCTTCACTTTTGACTTTGAGGTGCGATGACAGGCGCATTTTTCATTTTTCCTCAAACACGGTGACTGCACAAGGTCGTCGCCGTTCTGTTCCACTACTTTCTGCCACCTTTCAGGTCATTTCCACATTCCATGGTCCCCGAACTTTGTTATTTTTTTGGAGCAGAGAGCTCTTCTAGGTGGCTTCTACAGTGTTCCAGGGAATGGAAATTTCTCTCCAATAAGAGAAATTCAGACAGACCGAAGTCATTGGCCATGTGAAGGTGCAAGGTCTGGTGAGCACTGCGGATGAATCGGGACTGCTCAGCCAGGCTGGAACCTTTCATCACTGGTCACCAAAGAGAAACATGCATTCTCACCTTATCATGAAGCTTCTGCTGACAAATTCCAGACTCATTCCCTCAGGCGGTGCTTTCAGTTGTTCTGACCTGGAGCAGTGCTTGTTGCAAGTCACCTGCCAGCTTTCTACAAGGAACTCCTTCTCCAGGACCCCCTCCAGAAACCACCAGAAGGGTAACATCACCTCTTTCAGATGAAGACCAACTTATGCAGGGGCCTGGTGTTGGTTCTTTTGCTGACCCTGAATCTCTCCAATTCCACATTCTTCTAACACATCAACCATTCATCACCCCTCACAATTTGTTTTGGAAATGGAATGTTTTTCTTACATTTCCATAGAGAACTACACGTGGATATGTGGTCCAGATGGCTCCGTCCTTCTACCCATATAACTTCTGTGGAAACCAAACATCAGGGAGACTAAGCTAACTGTGCTGGCGCAAATGATTTTCAATGCTCGGTTAGGATACTTTGAGTTTGTTGCCTGTCTCCCACCTGCCATAATGTGGTGTGTTTTCAGTTATCATCTCCCCTGGATGGCTCTCCACTGCGGCTGGCCTGATGGACCAGTGCAGCAACTGTGCACCAGAAATCTCTGGAATGAAACTCGGAAATACACTTGTGACATGTTCCATCACTCACAGCAATGTCACCATACACACCAAAAAATCTTTCTTTGCCTTACACTGGCACTTGTACCTGTCCCGAAATGACAAAGCCTAAAGGACTGAAAATGTTGCTTATGTTCTTTCATTTTCAGTGAGAAAGTGGCACATATTCTCCAGTTGTGATAAGATTTCTTTCATGCAAGCTGGTATGACAGCTGTCACGATGCATTCTAACAAAATGGTTTCCAATGACGTCAAGGCAAGTCTGTGAGACCAGAGCCAGGTGATGGCGTGGGGTGTGGCGGTGGGAGAGGGTGGGGGGCTGAACTGACATTTCTACCAGCCCCATTTAAAGCAAGTTTTAACCAGCACCGCAGCCTCGAAATCCTATACAAAATGTTTTTGCCCTTATAGCACTGAAGCAGCATTCATTGAGAATAGATGACTAGAAAGTGCTGTTCTTTGGGACTTGTGAAATCAACTCCTAAAGAACCTCTGAAATAAACTGCCATTGGCATTACAAAGTAACTGGGCCTGAGTGATGATAAAGATGCTCCGTAACAAAACTTGAGAAAGAAATCTTCACCCTTGAATGCACAGCTTAGACAAAGAAGCTGGAAATGCACATGTTTGCGCCGATAACAGGAACCTAAATTAGTAGACAAAGTCCAGGGAAAGGGAAGAAACAACCGTAGACACGTCCCAAAGGGCAGGTACATACAATGATGGCGCTGGTACTTTACTTTGCTTTTTGTGTATCTCTTGTAGCACCATCATATATAAATTTTACCTCCACATTGTTTTAGGAAGCTGCAACAGACAAAGCAAAGGACAAATGACTTTCACTCACACTTGGCACTTCTAAAAACCTGCCTCTATTATGCTACAAAGCCACTTCCAAAAAACGTCCCATAAAACACACTTATTCCTCCCTTGGCCATTACTCTGGAGACTAGTCAGAAGATAACTGTATAGTCCTGACAATTAGATGTTTTCCAATGCACTTGTAAATACCACTGCCATCAAAAGTCATTGATATTTCACTGGCATCAACCACTTTTCCTGCTGACCTAAACTAACATGTCATTCCCCAAAATGGCCACGAGATGGCAGCATAGACAGACACTGGGAACATATACTGTACTGTGGGGTGGGCCAACTAGGTTCCTTCACGTTTTCCAGGAAAATTCAATGACAGGTACATTTTTTCATTATTCTCAAAAATGTGACTGGTTCAGGGCTTCAACATTTATTTCCAAGGCCCTCTGTTATAATTCGGACAACTTCACCATTCCATCTGCCCACAACATTGTTATCTTTCTGAGCACAGAACGCTTCCCGGCCGGGCCAGTTGGTCGACAAGGGCGGCCGCCGACCTCAGCCCGAGGACGGCCGGCCCGGCTGGTTGACACGGGCCGCCGCCGACCACGGCCCGAGGCCGACCGGGCCGGCTGCTTTACCCCGGCGGCCGCTCCACCACAACCGGAGCCCCGCCGGGCCAGCTGGTTGACCCGGGCGGCCGCTCCACCACAGACCGAGCCAGGCCGGGCCGGCCTCCTGACCCGGGCGGCCTCTCCACCACAACCCCAGCCCGGCCGGGCCGGTTGCTTTACCCCGGCGGCCGCTCGACCAAAACCGGAGCCCCGCCGGGCCAGCTGGTTGACCCGGGCGGCCGCTCCACAACAGACCGAGCCCGGCCGGGCCGGCTTCCTGACCCGGGCGGGCGCTCCACCACACCCCGAGCCGGGCCGGGCCGGCTGCTTTACCCCGGCTGCCGCTCCACCACAACCGGAACCCCGCCGGGCCAGCTGGTTGACCCGGGCGGCCGCTCCACCACAGACCGAGCCCGGCCGGGCCGGCCTCCTGAGCCGGGCGGCCGCTCCACCACACCCCCAGCCCGGCCGGGCCGCCTGCTTTACCCCGGCGGCCGCTCAACCACAACCGGAGCCCCGCCGGGCCGGATGGTTGACCCGGGCGGCCGCTCCACCACAGACCGAGCCTGGCCGGGCCGGCCTCCTGACCCGGGCGGCCGCTCCACCACACCCCGAGCCCGGCCGGGCCGGCTGCTTTACCCCGGCGGCCGCTCCACCTCAACCGGAGCCCCGCCGGGCCAGCTGGTTGACCCGGGCGGCCGCTCCACAACCGACCGAGCCCGGCCGGGGCGGCTTCCTGACCCGGGCAGCCGCTCCACCACACCCCGAGCCGGGCCGGGCCGGCTGCTTTACCCCGGCGGCCGCTCCACCACAACCGGAGCCCCGCCGGGCCAGCTGGTTGACCCGGGCGGTCTCTCCACCACAGACCGAGCCCGGCCGGGCCGGCTTCCTAACCCAGGAGGCCGCTCCACCACACCTCGAGCCGGGCCGGGCCGGCTGCTTTACCCCGGCGGCCGCTCCACCACAACCGGAGCCCCGCCGGGCCAGCTGGTTGACCCGGGCGGCCGCTCCACCACAGACCGAGCCTGGCCGGGCCGGCCTCCTGACCCGGGCGGCCGCTCCACCACACCCCCAGCCCGGCCGGGCCGGCTGCTTTACCCCGGCGGCCGCTCCACCACAACCGGAGTCCCGCCGGGCCAGCTGGTTGACCCGGGAGCCGCTCCACAACCGACCGAGCTCGGCCGGGCCGGCTTCCTGACCCGGTAGGCCGCTCCACCACACCCCGAGCCCGGCCGGGCCGGCTGCTTTACCCCGGCGGCCGCTCCACCACAACCGGAGCCCCGCCGGGCCAGCTGGTTGACCCGGGCGGCCGCTCCACCAAAGACCCAGCCCGGCCGGGCCGGCCTCCTGACCCTGGCTGCCGCTCCACCACACCCCGATCCCGGCCGGGCCGGCTGCTTTACCCCGGCGGCCGCTCCTCCACAACCGGAGCCACGCCGGGCCAGCTGGTTGACCCGGGCGGCCGCTCCACAACCAACCGAGCCCGGCCGGGGCGGCTTCCTGACCCGGGCAGCCGCTCCACCACACCCCGAGCCCGGCCGGACCGGCTGCTTTACCCCGGCGGCCGCTCCACCACAACCGGATCCCCGCCGGGCCAGATGGTTGACCCGGGCGGCCGCTCCACAACCGACCGAGCCCGGCCGGGCCGGCTTCCTGACCCGGGCGGCCGCTCCACCACACCCCGAGCCGGTCCGGGTCGGCTGCTTTACCCCGGCGGCCGCTCCACCACAACCGGAGCCCCGCCGGGCCAGCTGGTTTACCCGGGCGGCCGCTCCACCACCGACCGAGCCAGGCCGGGCCGGCTTCCTGACCCCGGCTCCCGCTCCACCACAACCCCAGCCCGGCCGGGCCGGCTGCTTTACCCCGGCGGCCGCTCGACCACAACCGGAGCCCCGCCGGGCCAGCTGGTTGACCCGGGCGGCCGCTCCACCACAGACCGAGCCTGGCCGGGCCGCCTCCTGACACGGGCGGCCGCTCCACCACACCCCCAGCCCGACCGGGCCGGCTGCTTTACCCCGGCGGCCGCTCCACCACAACCGGAGCCCCGCCAGGCCAGCTGGTTGACCCGGGCGGCCGCTCCACAACCGACCGAGTCCGGCCGGGCCGGCTTCCTGACCCGGGCGGCCGCTCCACCACACCCCCAGCCCGGCCGGGCCGGCTGCTTTACCCCGGCGGCCGCTCCACCACAACCGGAGCCCCGCCGGGCCAGCTGGTTGACCCGAGCGGTCGCTCCACCACAGACCGAGCTTGGCCGGGCCGGCTTCGTAACCCAGGAGGCCGCTCCACCACATCTCGACCCGGGCCGGGCCGGCTGCTTTACCCCGGCGGCTGCTCCACCACAACCGGATCCCCGCCGGGCCAGCTGGTTGACCCGGGCGGCCTCTCCACCACAGACCCAGCCCGGCCGGGCCGGCCTCCTGACCCGGGCTGCCGCTCCACCACACCCCGAGCTCGGCCGGGCCGGCTGCTTTACCCCGGCGGCCGCTCCACCACAACCGGAGCCCCGCCGGGCCAGCTGGTTGATCCGGGCGGCCGCTCCACCACAGACCGAGCCCGGCCTGGCCGTCTTCCTGACCCAGGAGGCCGCTCCACCACACCTCGAGCCGGGCCGGGCCGGGTGCTTTACCCCGGCCGCCGCTCCACCACAATCGGAGCCCTGCCGGGCCAGCTGGTTGACCCGGGCGGCCTCTCCACCACAGACCGAGCCCGGCCGGGCCGGCTTCCTGACCCCCGCGGCCGCTCCACCACACCCCGAGCCGGGCCGGGCGGGCTGCTTTACCCCGGCGGGCGCTCCACCACAACCGGAGCCCCGCCGGGCCAGCTGGTTGACCCCGGCGGCCGCTCCACAACCGACCGAGTCCGGCCGGGCCGGCTTCCTGACCCGGGCGGCCGCTCCACCACACCCCGAGCCGGGCCGGGCCGGCTGCTTTACCCCGGCGGCCGCTCCACCACAACCGGAGCCCCGCCGGGCCAGCTGGTTGACCCGGGCGGCCGCTCCACAACCAACCGAGCCCGGCCAGGGCGGCTTCCTGACCCGGGCAGCCGCTCCACCACACCCCGAGCCCGGCCGGGCCGGCTGCTTTACCCCGGCGGCCGCTCCACCACAACCGGAGCCCCGCCGGGCCAGCTGGTTTAACCGGGCGGCCGCTCCACAACCGACCGAGCCCGGCCGGGCCGGCTTCCTGACCCGGGCGGCCGCTCCACCACACCCCGAGCCCGGCCGGGCCGGCTGCTTTACCCCGGCGGCCGCTCCACCACAACCGGATCCCCGCCGGGCCAGCTGGTTGACCCGGGCGGCCTCTCCACCACAGACCAAGCCCGGCCGGGCCGGCCTCCTGACCCGGGCTGCCGCTCCACCACACCCCGAGCCCGGCCGGGACGGCTGCTTTACCCCGGCGGCCGCTCCACCACAACCGGAGCCCCGCCGGGCCGGCTTGTTGACCCGGGAGCCGCTCCACAACCGACCGAGCTCGGCCGGGCCGGCTTCCTGACCCGGGAGGCCGCTCCACCACACCCCGAGCCCGGCCGGGCCGGCTGCTTTACCCCGGCGGCCGCTCCACCACAACCGGAGCCCCGCCGGGCCAGCTGGTTGACCCGGGAGCCGCTCCACAACCGACCGAGCTCGGCCGGGCCGGCTTCCTGACCCGGTAGGCCGCTCCACCACACCCCGAGCCCGGCCGGGCCGGCTGCTTTACCCTGGCGGCCGCTCCACCACAACCGGAGCCCCGCCGGGCCAGCTGGTTGACCCGGGCGGCCGCTCCACCAAAGACCCAGCCCGGCCGGGCCGGCCTCCTGACCCGGGCTGCCGCTCCACCACACCCCGAGCCTGGCCGGGCCGGCTGCTTTACCCCGGCGGCCGCTCCACTACAACCGGAGCCCCGCCGGGCCAGCTGGTTGACCCGGGCGGCCGCTCCACAACCAACCGAGCCCGGCCGGGGCGGCTTCCTGACCCGGGCAGCCGCTCCACCACACCCCGAGCCCGGCCGGACCGGCTGCTTTACCCCGGCGGCCGCTCCACCACAACCGGAGCCCCGCCGGGCCAGCTGGTTGACCCGGGAGCCGCTCCACAACCGACCGAGCTCGGCCGGGCCGGCTTCCTGACCCAGGCGGCCGTTCCACCACACCCCGAACCCGGCCGGGCCGGCTGCTTTACCCCGACGGCCGCTCCACCACAACCGGAGCCCCGCCGGGCCAGCTGGTTGACCCTGGCGGCCGCTCCACAACCGACCGAGCTCGGCCGGGCCGGCTTCCTGACCCAGGCGGCCGTTCCACCACACCCCGAGCCCGGCCGGGCCGGCTGCTTTACCCGGCGGCCGCTCCACCACAACCGGAGCCCCGCCGGGCCAGCTGGTTGACCCGGGCGGCCGCTCCACAACCGACCGAGCCCGGCCGGGCCGGCTTCCTGACCCGGGCTGCCGCTCCACCACACCCCGAGCCCGGCCGGGCCGGCTGCTTTACCCCGGCGGCCGCTCCACCACAACCGGAGCCCCGGCGGGCCGGCTTGTTGACCCGGGAGCCGCTCCACAACCGACCGAGCTCGGCCGGGCCGGCTTCCTGACCCGGGCGGCCGCTCCACCACACCCCGAGCCCGGCCGGGCCGGCTGCTTTACCCCGGCGGCCGCTCCACCTCAACCGGAGCCCCGCCGGGCCAGCTGGTTGACCCGGGCGGCCGCTCCACAACCGACCGAGCCCGGCCGGGCCGGCTTCCTGACCCGGGCGGCCGCTCCACCACAACCGGAGCCCGAGGGGCCAGCTGGTTGACCCGGGCGGCCGCTCCACAACCGACCGAGCCCGGCCGGGCCGGCTTCCTGACCCGGGCGGGCCGCTCCACCACACCCCGAGCCGGGCCGGGCCGGCTGCTTTACCCCGGCGGCCGCTCCACCACAACCGGATCCCCGCCGGGCCAGCTGGTTGAACCGGGCGGCCGCTCCACAACCGACCGAGCCCGGCCGGGCCGGCTTCCTGACCCGGGCGGCCGCTCCACCACACCCCGAGCCGGGCCGGGCCGGCTGCTTTACCCCGGCGGCCGATCCACCACAACCGGAGCCCCGCCGGGCCAGCTGGTTGACCCGGGCGGCCGCTCCAGAACCGACCGAGCCCGGCCGGGCCGGCTTCCTGATCCCGGGGGCCGCTCCACCACAACCCCAGCCCGTCCGGGCCGGCTGCTTTACCCCGGCGGCCGCTCCACCACAACCGGAGCCCCGCCGGGCCAGCTGGTTGACCCGGGCGGCCGGTCGACAACAGACCGAGCCCGGCCGGGCCGGCTTCCTGACCCGGGCGGCCGCTCCACCACACCCCGAGCCCGGCCGGGCCGGCTGCTTTACCCGGCGGCCGCTCCACCACAACCGGAGCCCCGCCGGGCCAGCTGGTTGACCCGGGCGGTCGCTCCACCACAGACCGAGCCCGGCCGGGCCGGCCTCCTGACCCGGGCATCCGCTCCACCACACCCCTAGCCCGGCCGGGCCGGCTGCTTTACCCCGGCGGCCGCTCCACCACAACCGGAGCCCCGCCGGGCCAGCTGGTTGACCCGGGCGGCCGCTCCACAACCGACCGAGCCCGGCCGGGCCGGCTTCCTGACCCGGGCGGCCGCTCCACCACACCCCGAGCCCGGCCGGGCCGGCTGCTTTACCCGGCGGCCGCTCCACCACAACCGGAGCCACGCCGGGCCAGCTGGTTGACCAGGGCGGCCGCTCCACAACCGACCGAGCCCGGCCGGGCCGGCTTCCTGACCCGGGCGGCCGCTCCACCACACCCGGAGCCCGGCCGGGCCGGCTGCTTTACCCCGGCGGCCGCTCCACCACAACCGGAGCCCCGCCGGGCCAGCTGGTTGACCCGGGCGGCCGCTCCACAACCGACCGAGCCCGGCCGGGCCGGCTTCCTGACCCGGGCTGCCGCTCCACCACACCCCGAGCCCGGCCGGGCCGGCTGCTTTACCCCGGCGGCCGCTCCACCACAACCGGAGACCCGGCGGGCCGGCTTGTTGACCCGGGAGCCGCTCCACAACCGACCGAGCTCGGCCGGGCCGGCTTCCTGACCCGGGCGGCCGCTCCACCACACCCCGAGCCCGGCCGGGCCGGCTGCTTTACCCCGGCGGCCGCTCCACCTCAACCGGAGCCCCGCCGGGCCAGCTGGTTGACCCGGGCGGCCGCTCCACAACCGACCGAGCCCGGCCGGGCCGGCTTCCTGACCCGGGCGGCCGCTCCACCACACCCCGAGCCGGGCCGGGCCGGCTGCTTTACCCCGGCGGCCGCTCCACCACAACCGGAGCCCCGCCGGGCCAGCTGGTTGACCCGGGCGGCCGATCCACAACCGACCGAGCCCGGCCGGGCCGGCTTCCTGACCCGGGCGGCCGCTCCACCACACCCCGAGCCGGGCCGGGCCGGCTGCTTTACCCCGGCGGCCGCTCCACCACAACCGGAGCCCGAGGGGCCAGCAGGTTGACCCGGGCGGCCGCTCCACAACCGACCGAGCCCGGCCGGGCCGGCTTCCTGATCCCGGGGGCCGCTCCACCACAACCCCAGCCCGTCCGGGCCGGCTGCTTTACCCCGGCGGCCGCTCCACCACAACCGGAGCCCCGCCGAGCCAGCTGGTTGACCCGGGCGGCCGGTCGACAACAGACCGAGCCCGGCCGGGCCGGCTTCCTGACCCGGGCGGCCGCTCCACCACACCCCGAGCCGGGCCGGGCCGGCTGCTTTACCCAAGCGGCCGCTCCACCACAGACCGAGCCTGGCAGGGCCGGCCTCCTGACACGGGCGGCCGCTCCACCACACCCCGAGCCCGTCCGGGCCGGCTGCTTTACTCCGGCGGCCGCTCCACCACAACCGGAGCCCCGCCGGGCCAGCTGGTTGACCCGGGAGCCGCTCCACAACCGACCGAGCCCGGCCGGGACGGCTTCCTGACACGGGCGGCCGCTCCACCACACCCCGAGCCCGGCCGGGCCGGCTGCTTTACCCCGGCGGCCGCTCAACCACAACCTGAGCCCCGCCGGGCCAGCTGGTTGACCCTGGCGGCCGCTCCACCACAGACCCAGCCCCGCCGGGCCGGCCTCCTGACCCGGGCTACTGCTCCACCACACTCCGAGCCCGGCCGGGCCGGCTGCTTTACCCCGGGGGCCGCTCCACCACAACCGGAGCCCCGCCGGGCCAGCTGGTTGACCCGGGCGGCCACTCCACCACAGACCCAGCCCCGCCGGGCCGGCCTCCTGACCCGGGCTGCCGCTCCACCACACCCCGAGCCCGGCCGGGCCAGCTGCTTTACCCCGGCGGCCGCTCCACCACAACCGGATCCCCGTCGGGCCAGCTGGTTGACCCGGGCGGCCGCTCCACAACCGACCGAGCCCGGCCGGGCCGGCTTCCTGACCCGGGCGGCCGCTCCACCACACCCCGAGCCGGGCCGGGCCGGCTGCTTTACCCCGGCGGCCGCTCCACCACAACCGGAGCCCCGCCAGGCCAGCTGGTTGACCCGGGCGGCCGCTACACAACCGACCGAGCCCGGCCGGGCCGGCTTCCTGACCCCGGCGGCCGCTCCACCACAACCCCAGCCCGGCCGGGCCGGCTGCTTTACCCCGGCGGCCGCTCCACCACAACCGGAGCCCTGCCGGGCCAGCTGGTTGACCCGGGCGGCCGCTCCACCACAGACCGAGCCTGGCCGGGCCGGCCTCCTGACCCGGGCATCCGCTCCACCACACCCCTAGCCCGGCCGGGCCGGCTGCTTTACCCCGGCGGCCGCTCCACCACAACCGGAGCCCCGCCGGGCCAGCTGGTTGACCCGGGAGCCGCTCCACAACCGACCGAGCCCCGCCGGGCCGGCTTCCTGACCCGGGCGGCCGCTCCACCACACCCCGAGCCGTGCCGGGCCGGCTGCTTTACCCCGGCGGCCGCTCCACCACAACCGGAGCCCTGCCGGGCCAGCTGGTTGACCCGGGCGGCCGCTCCACATCCGACCGAGCCTGGCCGGGCAGGCCTCCTGACCCGGGCGGCCGCTCCACCACACCCCCAGCCCGGCCGGGCCGGCTGCTTTACCACGGCGGCCGCTCCACCACAACCGGAGCCCCGCCGGGCCCGCTGGTTGACCCGGGAGCCGCTCCACAACCGACCGAGCTCGGCCGGGCCGGCTTCCTGACCCGGGCGGCCGCTCCACCACACCCCGAGTCTGGCCGGGCCGGCTGCTTTACCCCGGCGGCCGCTCCACCACAACCGCAGCCCCGCCGGGCCAGCTGGTTGACCCTGGCCGCCGCTCCACAACCGACCGAGCCCGGCCGGGCCGGCTTCCTGACACGGGCGGCCGCTCCACCACACCCCGAGCCCGGCCGGGCCGGCTGCTTTACCCCGGCGGCCGCTCCACCACAACCGGATCCCCGCCGGGCCAGCTGGTTGACCCGGGCGGCCGCTCCACAACCGACCGAGCCCGGCCGGGCCGGCTTCTTGACCCGGGCGGCCGCTCCACCACACCCCGAGCCGGGCCGGGCCGGCTGCTTTACCCCGGCGGCCGCTCCACCACAACTGGAGCCCCGCCAGGCCAGCTGGTTGACCCCGGCGGCCGCTCCACAACCGACCGAGCCCGGCCGGGCCGGCTTCCTGACCCCGGCGGCCGCTCCACCACAACCCCAGCCCGGCCGGGCCGGCTGCTTTAACCCGGCGGCCGCTCCACCACAACCGGAGCCCCGCCGGGCCAGCTGGTTGAACCCGGCGGCCGCTCCACAACCGACCGAGTCCGGCCGGGCCGGCTTCCTGACCCGGGCGGCCGCTCCACCACACCCGCAGCCCGGCCGGGCCGGTTGCTTTACCCCGGCGGCAGCTCCACCACAACCAAAGCCCCGCCGGGCCAGCTGGTTGACCCGGGCGGCCGCTCCACAACCGACCGAGCCCGGCCGGGCCGGCTTCCTGACCCGGGCCGCCGCTCCACCACACCCCGAGCCGGGCCGGGCCGGCTGCTTTACCCCGGCGGCCGCTCCACCACAACCGGAGCCCCGCCGGGCCAGCTGGTTGACCCGGGCGGCCGCTCCACAACCGACCGAGCCCGGCCGGGCCGGCTTCCTGACCCGGGCAGCCGCTCCAACACAACCCCAGCCCGGCCGGGCCGGCTGCTTTACCCCGGCGCCCGCTCCACCACAACCGGAGCCCCGCCGGGCCAGCTGGTTGACCCGGGAGCCGCTCCACAACCGACCGAGCCCGGCCGGCGCGGCTTCCTGACCCGGGCGGCCGCTCCACCACAACCCCAGCCCGGCCGGGCCGGCTGCTTTACCCCGGCGGCCGCTCCACCACAACCGGAGCCCCGCCGGGCCAGCTGGTTGACCCCGGCGGCCGCTCCACAACCGACCGAGTCCGGCCGGGCCGGCTTCCTGACCCGGGCGGCCGCTCCACCACACCCGCAGCCCGGCCGGGCCGGTTGCTTTACCCCGGCGGCAGCTCCACCACAACCAAAGCCCCGCCGGGCCAGCTGGTTGACCCGGGAGCCGCTCCACAACCGATTGAGCTCGGCCGGGCCGGCTTCCGGACTCGGGCGGCCGCTCCACCACACCCCGAGCCCGGCCGGGCCGGCTGCTTTACCCCGGCGGCCGCTCCACCACAACCGGAGCCCCGCCGGGCCAGCTGGTTGACCCGGGCGGCCGCTCCACAACCGACCGAGCCCGGCCGGGCCGGCTTCCTGACACGGGCGGCCGCTCCACCACACCCCGAGCTCGGCCGGGCCGGCTGCTTTACCCCGGCGGCCGCTCCACCACAACCGGATCCCCGCCGGGCCAGATGGTTGACCCGGGCGGCCGCTCCACAACCGACCGAGCCCGGCCGGGCCGGCTTCCTGACCCGGGCGGCCGCTCCACCACACCCCGAGCCGGTCCGGGTCGGCTGCTTTACCCCGGCGGCCGCTCCACCACAACCGGAGCCCCGCCGGGCCAGCTGGTTTACCCGGGCGGCCGCTCCACCACCGACCGAGCCAGGCCGGGCCGGCTTCCTGACCCCGGCTCCCGCTCCACCACAACCCCAGCCCGGCCGGGCCGGCTGCTTTACCCCGGCGGCCGCTCGACCACAACCGGAGCCCCGCCGGGCCAGCTGGTTGACCCGGGCGGCCGCTCCACCACAGACCGAGCCTGGCCGGGCCGGCCTCCTGACACGGGCGGCCGCTCCACCACACCCCCAGCCCGACCGGGCCGGCTGCTTTACCCCGGCGGCCGCTCCACCACAACCGGAGCCCCGCCGGGCCAGCTGGTTGACCCGGGCGGCCGCTCCACCACAGACCCAGCCCCGCCGGGCCGGCCTCCTGACCCGGGCTGCCGCTCCACCACACCCCGAGCCCGGCCGGGCCGGCTGCTTTACCCCGGCGGCCGCTCCACCACAACCGGATCCCCGTCGGGCCAGCTGGTTGACCCGGGCGGCCGCTCCACAACCGACCGATCCCGGCCGGGCCGGCTTCCTGACCCGGGCGGCCGCTCCACCACACCCCGAGCCGGCCCGGGCCGGTTGCTTTACCCCGGCGGCCGCTCCACCACAACCGGAGCCCCGCCAGGCCAGCTGGTTGACCCCGGCGGCCGCTCCACAACCGACCGAGTCCGGCCGGGCCGGCTTCCTGACCCGGGCGGCCGCTCCAGCACACCCCCAGCCCGGCCGGGCCGGCTGCTTTACCCCGGCGGCCGCTCCACCACAACCGGAGCCCCGCCGGGCCAGCTGGTTGACCCGAGCGGTCGCTCCACCACAGACCGAGCTTGGCCGGGCCGGCTTCGTAACCCAGGAGGCCGCTCCACCACATCTCGACCCGGGCCGGGCCGGCTGCTTTACCCCGGCGGCTGCTCCACCACAACCGGATCCCCGCCGGGCAAGCTGGTTGACCCGGGCGGCCTCTCCACCACAGACCCAGCCCGGCCGGGCCGGCCTCCTGACCCGGGCTGCCGCTCCACCACACCCCGAGCTCGGCCGGGCCGGCTGCTTTACCCCGGCGGCCGCTCCACCACAACCGGAGCCCCGCCGGGCCAGCTGGTTGATCCGGGCGGCCGCTCCACCACAGACCGAGCCCGGCCTGGCCGTCTTCCTGACCCAGGAGGCCGCTCCACCACACCTCGAGCCGGGCCGGGCCGGCTGCTTTACCCCGGCCGCCGCTCCACCACAATCGGAGCCCTGCCGGGCCAGCTGGTTGACCCGGGCGGCCTCTCCACCACAGACCGAGCCCGGCCGGGCCGGCTTCCTGACCCCCGCGGCCGCTCCACCACACCCCGAGCCGGGCCGGGCGGGCTGCTTTACCCCGGCGGGCGCTCCACCACAACCGGAGCCCCGCCGGGCCAGCTGGTTGACCCCGGCGGCCGCTCCACAACCGACCGAGTCCGGCCGGGCCGGCTTCCTGACCCGGGCGGCCGCTCCACCACACCCCGAGCCGGGCCGGGCCGGCTGCTTTACCCCGGCGGCCGCTCCACCACAACCGGAGCCCCGCCGGGCCAGCTGGTTGACCCGGGCGGCCGCTCCACAACCAACCGAGCCCGGCCAGGGCGGCTTCCTGACCCGGGCAGCCGCTCCACCACACCCCGAGCCCGGCCGGGCCGGCTGCTTTACCCCGGCGGCCGCTCCACCACAACCGGAGCCCCGCCGGGCCAGCTGGTTTAACCGGGCGGCCGCTCCACAAACGACCGAGCCCGGCCGGGCCGGCTTCCTGACCCGGGCGGCCGCTCCACCACACCCCGAGCCCGGCCGGGCCGGCTGCTTTACCCCGGCGGCCGCTCCACCACAACCGGATCCCCGCCGGGCCAGCTGGTTGACCCGGGCGGCCTCTCCACCACAGACCAAGCCCGGCCTGGGCCGGCCTCCTGACCCGGGCTGCCGCTCCACACACCCCGAGCCCGGCCGGGCCGGCTGCTTTACCCCGGCGGCCGCTCCACCACAACCGGAGCCCCGCCGGGCCGGCTTGTTGACCCGGAGCCGCTCCACAACCGACCGAGCTCGGCCGGGCCGGCTTCCTGACCCGGGCGGCCGCTCCACCACACCCCGAGCCCGGCCGGGCCCGGCTGCTTTACCCCGGCGGCCGCTCCACCACAACCGGAGCCCCCGCCGGGCCAGCCTGGTTGACGCGGGAGCCGCTCCACAACCGACCGAGCTCGGCCGGGCCGGCTTCCTGACCCGGTAGGCCGCTCCACCACACCCCGAGCCCGGCCGGGCCGGCTGCTTTACCCCGCGGCAGCTCCACCACAACCGGAGCCCCGCCGGGCCAGCTGGTTGACCCGGGCGGCCGCTCCACCAAAGACCCAGCCCGGCCGGGCCGGCCTCCTGACCCGGGCTGCCGCTCCACCACACCCCGAGCCTGGCCGGGCCGGCTGCTTTACCCCGGCGGCCGCTCCACCACAACCGGAGCCCCGCCGGGCCAGCTGGTTGACCCGGGCGGCCGCTCCACAACCAACCGAGCCCGGCCGGGGCGGCTTCCTGACCGGGCAGCCGCTCCACCACACCCCGAGCCCCGGCCGGACCGGCTGCTTTACCCCGGCGGCCGCTCCACCACAACCGGAGCCCCGCCGGGCCAGCTGGTTGACCCGGGAGCCGCTCCACAACCGACCGAGCTCGGCCGGGCCGGCTTCCTGACCCAGGCGGCCGTTCCACCACACCCCGAGCCCGGCCGGGGCCGGCTGCTTTACCCCGACGGCCGCTCCACCACAACCGGAGCCCCGCCGGGCCAGCTGGTTGACCCTGGCGGCCGCTCCACAACCGACCGATCCCGGCCGGGCCGGCTTCCTGACCCGGGCGGCCGCTCCACCACACCCCGAGCCCGGCCGGGCCGGCTGCTTTACCCGGCGGCCGCTCCACACAACCGGAGCCACGCCGGGCCAGCTGGTTGACCAGGGCGGCCGCTCCACAACCGACCGAGCCCGGCCGGCCGGCTTCCTGACCCGGGCGGCCGCTCCACCACACCCGGAGCCCGGCCGGGCCGGCTGCTTTACCCCGGACGGCCGCTCCACCACAACCGGAGCCCCGCCGGGCCAGCTGGTTGACCCGGGCGGCCGCTCCACACCGACCGAGCCCGGCCGGGCCGGCTTCCTGACCCGGGCTGCCGCTCCACCACACCCCGAGCCGGCCGGGCCGGCTGCTTTACCCCGGCGGCCGCTCCACCACAACGGAGCCCCGGCGGGCCGGCTTGTTGACCCGGGAGCCGCTCCACAACCGACCGAGCTCGGCCGGGCCGGCTTCCTGACC